>JASANE010005759.1:0-54716 GCA_030248225.1 Trileptium ribeirensis | reverse complement strand
CTTAAACATTTTTGCTCCAGATTGGTAAGGCATAACGTTCGCATTGCCATCGTAACTGCGTCAAGCTTTGTTTATATATCTTAAATAGCATATTTCAGTTTATAGGCAAAGTCGGGTGAAATTTTATTATGAAGTTACAATCCGATATCTTAGGATCAGTTTGTCCGATTCGATCATGCGCTGACATTTACATAATAGATGTCCATCATCAGTCTGCCTAAGAGTTGATGGTTGCGGCTGAGGGAGGATAGCGATGCGGCAGGGGGCCCACGAGTAATTTTTTTATCTTCCCCACTTTTCCTCACAATTTCTTATTTGGCCCGATTTTTTCTCGTAATAGTTATTTATTATTTCTTCATAGTTATACTAATAATTTCTAAAATTTTTTGCGCGCACTCCTTGCAGAGGAGGAGGTAGTATGGCTTAACGAGAGTCTGACACTTGGTGGGGTGATCTCCATAACTTGCTCGTTAAGCGCGCAATAATTCTTGCTGATTCGTTTGCAATTTTGCCCCAGACAATTATTTTTAATTTGCTTGATGTGAAGTATGGATGCAAGTACCGAGTTGTTTAGATATATTTCAGTGTAAAGGCTAATAGATCACCGAATCATTTTCATTATAAAGTCTATTTTAATATTAGAACGAGTAGATATTTGTTATTTAGGTAGTGACGTTAATATACCACGAAAAATGAATGAAACTCCGATGCATCTGGCGTCAATGACTGGTGATGTGAAGTTAGTAAAACTTTTGTTGGATCATGGAGCTAGAATCGACAGGAAAACGGCTAACGGCGACACACCGCTACACACGGCTGCCGCTCATAACAAATACGAAATTTGCGAATTTTTACTTGAGCAGTAGGTTCTATTGTATTTATTTTTTCAAATAATTTATATTTTTATTTGTTATCCGAGGGTAGTGTAAGTAGTGGAGATTGTGTGTTGTAGTTGTGAAATCTTTTAAATTCCGTTGGTTTGCGTGTGATCGGCCAAAACTCGGGAACAACTTGACCGATTTTCATGACGTTAGGCTCACTCGAACCGGAATAATTGATTTACCGTGTATTCGGCGTTTTTTGATTTGAGGTCTGGTTCCTTGATGAGAGATCTAAATGAGGGGTTTTCGACACATTTTAGTACCTTTCACGGATGCAGGGTTATTTTTATCTTAACTTTCGAATAATTTTATCTGGTTGGTTTTATTTCATGGTAAAATGATAAATGCCGATTTTTTTTTTGGTTTTTGATTAAGGCTCTGGTTTTGGAGTTATGGAGTTTGAGGTGTAGTGGCACCCTCATTGTTCGTGGACCCAAAATTCGAAAATTTGATCTGACGTCCTGAGCGACTGAAAAGTTTCGACTGGGGATTTCGGGCATGGGAAACTCGTTGCATGTGTTTTTGCTTTGATGCACATGCTTTCATGGTTACGGGGGTATGGCTCTCCCATTATTTCTCGACCCAAAATTCCTAATTTTATTGTGACGTCCTGGGAGGCCGATAGCTTGCACTTGGTGGTTTTCGGGCATGGAGAAGCTTATTGCCGGTGTTAGATTTATTCTAACTTTGGCGGTATTGTGTGGTACCCACATATAGCTTATCGACGTATGCTATCGAGAGCTGATTGGCTGTGCTCGCAAAAGACGTAAGTGTACCTATATCTCACTACGCTCTGCAATCGCGACAGAGTTACTAGTTATAAAATAGCAAAAACCGGAAAAGCCGAAATCAGAACAGTGCTAATTCATATTTTAATATAAAGTATTTTTAAGCCAGCTTTGCATTTTATATAAACTAAAACTATTACATAAAGAATAATTACTAAAAGCTGTTTATAAGTCGGGACATCTTGCACATAATACAAACAATCGAAAAATGTTCGAAACATTCACATTCGTGAAAAATAAGCCGTTCAATTCAACATTGAAAATACTAACATTGTCTCAGGAGTTTCACAAAGTGCTGATTCCTACGATATAGATTCGCAACACCAAATCGTTTCTTTCACTCCTTGTTGAAATGTTTGTGTGTGTCTGACAAGCAACCCAGAATTGACTATCTCCTTTTGATTGAGCGGTCATTTTGGCGTATGCTGTACCCCGGATTCTTGTTATCGTAATTATTATTATACCTACATTTACTTCCACATATTACCGAGTAGTGAACTTTGTAGTGTGATAAGTTTGACGTAAATTACCTCTTGCAATCATTGGGTTCAGTCAAGAATCGCGTTTTCAGATATAGAATACAAATTAGATACACCATTTTAAAACGCAAAATGTAGGTGGAACCTAAATCATCAGAATCTCAGTTATTCCTCTAGATCTTCGAATATTTGAACATGAATTATTTTAGCATCCCAAACGCAATGCATTGCTCACAATTATGTTCTATGACACGTCAAAAAATAAATCGCCAACTTCCACAAACTTCGTGATGAGTGATGTACACAAACAGTCAAAATATTTGCGCATTTGATTGCTATTTTTTATTAAACACTACTCGCTACGCCTTTCGGTTTCAATTTATATTGTAGTCGTTGTTATTGTTGCAATTTGGTTTCAGGGATGCAGCCTTGGAAGCCAAGAACCAAGATGGTTGTACGCCACTATTAGTTGCTGCGTCTGAAGGTAAGTTAGCATTAGCAAGTTAGTCAATAAGTGATTTTTTGGGGTACTAACCGACCGCAGCATTGGTATTATCTTTTCTGTCGATATCCTGATAGTTTTTATTTTAGCATTAGGAGATAAGTTGTCAATATCATGTGAAGCTTATCAATTTCTAAGACGGAATTAAGAAAATAATCAGTTTTTCCGAGAAATACGGCTGGTTTAAGTTAGTTAGCGTGGGAACAGTTATATTATTGCTTACATACATGTATTATTTTGTCTCTGCGCTAATATATCTAGTCCCAGTTAGCATATAGCGTTTGTGTTACCGTTTTCTAATCTCGGTATTTTAGGTCATCAAAAGACAACGGAATTGTTGCTGGAATATGACGCAAATTTCGAAGCCTTAGACAAGATGGACAAAACGGCACTGTTTCTTGCGGTGGAATTTAATAACGAAGAAGTAGTTAAGGTAGACTCTTAATGAGGGTTTCTTTGACCTTGTGTTTGATTGTCGCCAATAATTACTAACATTGGACTGGGACTTTTTGCAATTTATTATACTTGATAGGTGTACTAGGTGCATGCTTTTTTTGCTACTCTGTCACGGACAAAAGTAAGTTCACAAAAACGGTCGCAGACAGGGGAAAACGCGTTGTCGTCGTACAGATTTAATTGCATCTGCCGCGTCTTTACTTACTTTTGTCGGTGGATATACTTGATGTATTGTATCTTCAATAACTTTGAACCATACTTCCGTTATTGAGGATACTGGCACAGTGAGCCACAATGTATATTTTCGTATTTACCTCAGAACGTTGGACCGTAACAACTTGCTGTTAACAGCATTTCCGATTGTTACAGTCTGGCCTTTCACACAGGTGACCTCCAGGATTTTGGTGGCTCCGCCAACGTCATACTCTCCGGGTAAATTTTGGCTTTCCCCAGGTCAACCCACCAGCAGCTTCTAGGTATTTTCAGGTCAGACAAAAATAGATCGTCCTTACAAGAAAAGGCTATAGCAAACTCAATTTCGAAGCTTACTTTTCGACTATTTATATCAAAATCATAATGTAAAATGAAGTGCAGACCGCAGAAATAAGCATTTTCAGTGTTTAAACAATATGCACCAAAAACAATGATAAAAATGTTATATATGTTGAAAAACACGAAAAAAGCAATTATAAAATCCCAGTTGACCTGGTGGTACGGTTTCCTCCTAAGGTATTTGCAGTCCCCCGGTAGGAGCTGGGTGCCCCACAGGTTAAAGCCCCAGGTAAAATTTTAGTCCTGTGGATAGGCCAGATTGTCAGACGGTATTTTCCATACCTCGGTACATAACCAGTGGGCAGCAGATTTGTATTTGCTAAACCACGGGCTTCGAAATCTAACGATTGTTGTTCGGGAAATGGTTGGAGTGGCTAGTAAATTGTATTAGAACCTCTTATGGTAGGGTAAACCGACTTTGAAGCAAGCTATGACCATAATTTATTTAATTTGTAGCTTCAGAGTGGTATTTTTAGAAAATTTTTTTATTGGCCGAACACGGGCTTCGAAATGTAACGATTTGTTTCCGGGAAATGGTTAAAGCGGCTAATAAATTGTATCATAACCTCTCATGGTAGAGGGTAAAACGAGTTTGAAACAAGTTATGACCATAATTTAACTTATAGCTTCAGAATGGTATTTCAGCAAAATTTTTTGACAGTTTTTGTGTGAATATTGGGACATATTTAGTTGATGAATCCAATTTGTTAGCTGACAATAAAACTAGGTGAGCCCAAAATTTTGCTAAGGGGAACGAGTCGATGGACACTAGTTTTGATCCAAGGGAACCGAACATTTATAGGAGGCTCCAAATATATTTTTTATGCTGCATCAACTTTAGCAATATTAAATTTAGTTTGTTCCACGACGTTCATCAAACCAGTTTCGAATTCCCATCAAGGTCCGTCTACAGTCACGGACAAAATTAAGAGCACAAAATTGAACTTAAAAAATATAATGTGTAACCTAACGCTGCATTGCTCGTTTGCGTCAAGTTCATTCTTAAACAAATGGACAACATTCGTACACAAATACGACGACATTGATTTGTGCAAGAACGTTATAACGTTCGTTTTTTATGCTCTACTTTGCTCGTGATGGAATTTTAATTAATTGTGAAGTAGCTATGTACCAATGAGCAATCCCAGTTTGATGCATGTGTCATATTTAGTAAACATTTTCTTCGAAAAATACCGATTTTCCTATTTTTATAATTTGCATAATGCGTAAGCTGAGCGACAGGCTTAGCCCAGAGAACTCGAAACACTGAAAGAAAATGCGAAATGAGACATCGGAAACATTGGAATTGATATTAGATTAGTTAAATTAGAATAACATTAGACAAATTAGGAATGGATAGCAAACAAAAATTTTCCTTTGTTTCTAACAGTGTCTGTGCTGTCTTACAAACCTACTGTTCGATAATTTTGCCAAACGACTATCAGTGGTATCATAAATCTTCAACATTATGTGTGAATAGGTTATGCGTGGATTTTAGGTATTGCTATCTCACAAAGATATCGCTAGATGTCTTTGCGTGGATTTTAGGAATTGCTATCTCACAAAGATATCGCTAGATGTCTTATCAATCGTGGAGACCGTTATAACAATACACCGCTGCATATGGCGGCAGAAAATGGCTACTTTGAAGAGGCTAAGGTAATGTTTTGCGTCTAAATTACAGCTTTTACACAGATTTATAGAAGCTACAGCTTTTACACAGATTTATAGAAGCTAATTTAATATACATATATCTACATTCCGCATTCAATACCCGCCAAAAACGATCGTTGCTCGCTCGCCCAATGGGCACCAGTCATGCCGCATACTGTAACTTGCAGTTTTTTACGAAGATTGTAAAAAAGCTATAGTAATATTTTGCATCTGACATGCAATCTTGTCGCAGACGACAATACATTGAATGTTTCTAGTCACAATAGGATGATGGTCATTGTATAAAATCATGGAATTCATTAATTTACCATTTCGCTGTGTAATTTATAGCGAACAATTTTATTAATATACTAAACGGCGAATTCCTAATTACCGTGATAATTTAATTTTAATAATTCTTGAAAGACGAAGTAAAAACCTGAAACATAAAGCAAAACCACAATTATAGATCTTAATAGCTTAATCTAGCTATGTAATAAAATTACCAATGTATTATCTTCGACAAGATATTAAGAATAGAATAGAAGTTAATTTGTGCCGTCGGCGTCGCACCTTAACTTTGGACATAGTCATAGGTAGTAAAAGGCACAACTCGGGGACTATATCTTTGGGGTAAAACAGTATAAGGGGTTATATATCTGGCCTGTCCACAGCCCTCCGAAAAGTGGGGGAAACTTCGGGGGGGGGGCATGTTCATTCTCGGAGGAAATTTAAAGTGGGGGGGATAAATTTTGCTTAAAAATACAAAATATTTCCATATTTTCATGCATTTTTACTACTGTGAACGTACTTTCAAGCTAAAAAACAATATTTTAACATTATAAATAGTGGTAATTATTGTTTAAAAAACAATTTGCAAACAAAGACCATAAATTTTCAGACATAAAAATTTTTTGGAATTAGTTGAACATGGGAGTTTCGGCCGAGTGGGGGGGACGGACATGGGGGAAAATGTCACGAACATGGGGGGATTTGGAAAGTGGGGGTCTCCCCCACCCCACCCCCACTGTGGACAGGCCAGTATATATCTAGCCTTCTTTTCCGTAAAGGTTTTTTGGTTCAAAATAGCGCATTTTCCTCTAATGTAGTGCATTAAAGTCCCATCAGCAGCTGGGAATAAAAACATAGCTGAATAATAATCATCAAATAGATATTATTTCTGGAATATCCGTTATTGGGAAGTGAAAATATTTCGCTTACGTCTAAACTACAGCTACATTGTGTGTGATAGTTTCGGCAGTAGTCATAGTGACGACACGTTCTCTAAAACCACTAGTTACATCAATAATTACTGTATATATATATTATGTTTAATAATTTTAGATGTTGCTAGATGAGAACACAATAATTATAGACTGTAAAAATGAAGAGGAATTTACACCGCTCCATTTGGCTGCAAAGTTTGGGCGCACAAGGTGGGATATTAATATTTTCAATGATTTGGTGCAATTGTATTATACAATACAATAATTATTACCGTGGAATGAGGCACAGATTGTAAAGGGCATATTGTTGCTTAGACATAGGCATATTTTATCGTAACCAATATCCATCATGTATCTATCTACGGCTCGGACTGAATTAACTGCACACGCGCACGCACATATTTAAACGCATACGCTTGAAATTGGCACGTCAACACAACCGTACGCGCAGTTATAGTGCCGAAGCGACGTTTTCTCTTCAAGTCGGCATGACCTTACATCTTCTTCCAGTTGTGCCGAAGTTATAGTAGTTGTACTAAATTATGATATTTAACCCTTGTGTACTTTCAAATACCAACAACTCACCAACGTGGACTAGTTTTACATATTTACAAAACCATGTTTGTGTAGTCACAAGTATTGTAGATAAGCCATGAATGATGTGTTTGAGAAAGATGGCCTAATGTTTAATTCTGTTTAAGTGGCTTTCCGGTCATGGGAAGTGTTGTTTATAATTATCGTTATGCAATGCCAAAGAAAGGATACTAAATTTTAGTTTTCATTTCTACACACATAAGGCGTCGCTGTTTGTGATGAGTATTTAATACACAATGTGCGCATGCTATACCATACGTATTTTGATCAGTAGAGTTGCATTTCATGGGTAGCGGTGGAGTTTCAGACTGTCATATAGGTTTCGTCTTCTCGTTCCGCATACCCTGGAAATCCAGGCAATAGAACATGTTGTCAAACATTGGCTTCTCCATTCGCTAAGAACTTTGCGGTTGTTTGCGGTTGAACCAGGGGCTTTGAAATCTCAAAATTTTCAAAGCATATACAGTATTTTTAAAGAAAAACGCATAGATTGTCAAGAAATGGTCTCAGAAACTCGACAAAAAATTTGCCTGTCGATATTAAAAGCAACTTTTCAATGAATTTCTTCACTTAATTTCAAAGAATTATTTTTGTAAAAAATTTTGTTGACTTTTTATGTCTGCCTTGGGGTGTTTTTGCCATGGGGATTTAAAAAATTTTGGCAGGTGGAGTCCAAAATTTTGCCCGAGCTATGAACACGGGGCACGTGTTTCAATGAACTTGTGATTATATAATCACCTAATAATTTTCTATAGGGGTCATTTCACGAAACTATGTAATTTGGTCGGGGGGCTACATCGGCACTTTTTGGCCCATACCACCAGTCTTTTGGATGGAAATTTAATGGCGCTGTGTCGTGTAGTAATATGCTGTACGACGGTCATTATAAGGTATGGTGGACTTCTGTGCCCCTAACATAGCAGGAGCGAGGGGTCCACAAATCGGATGGGCCAAATGAGGCCAAAAACACATGTCCCACTGTAAACGTTCGCGGTATCGCCAGCACATGATACATTTGTGTGTTTTTCATTTCACTGTGATCGTTTGATATTTGCTAATTTTTCCGGAAAAACTTGGGGGTAAACATTTTAAACTGTAAACTTGGGGGAAATTTTTTTTCGTGACATGTAACCCCCACCCCCCACCCCGACCTAGGTCAAATCTGACAACTTACATACGCTGGTAAATAATGTCAAAGTGCACTAGCGCCAATAAATCTATATAACGATAATCGTAATCGGTACAGGTGTCAGCGAAAAAAGAATGTGAGCGTATGTCTATGTGTTGCTTAGTTATGAGGCCGAAGGTCACAAAGTGTCAAAAATGAGATATGCAAAATGTAGCCCCCCCCGACCTTACGAAAATTCAGTTTAAAAAAACCAAATTTAGATACAGTCTTATAATAGGCCGGATAGAAATATAGTAACTCCCCATTAGAATCGGGTCATATATTAAAAATTTTTAATGAAAATGTAGCCCCCCCCCCGACCTGATGTGTAGCCCCCCCCGACCAATTCCAGAACCTCTAGAAGTAGTTAAGGTTTTACGCGTTATATGTTGTAGAAAGGTGTAGGTCCCCACCCGACTTAAGGTGTAGCCTCCCGACTTCAGGTGTAGCCCCCCTGACTTTAGGTGTAGCCCTCCGACTTACACATATCGGGGTGTCAATTTTTACAAGACCTATGGATCTGCCTGAAATTTTCTGTCGGACATCTCCCACTCATGGTTGGTTTGTGAGCATAAAATGGTATCTGTATGTGCTGTATCCGTGGCGCTAGAAAAACTTCCGCGACACGCTTGTCCTAAATTGATCATTTTTAACCTCAAAAGGTCTCTAGCGGCACCAATTATAGGCCACATGTCCTCCAAATGGCTTGACCGCGACCCTTTTTATCCGGATTGCATAAAAACAGACCATAGTTCATGTGTCGCTGCGTCAACTTATAGAATAAAGACTTATTTCGGATTAAAATTTAAACCCCAGGGGGCTCTTTGCGACTCCTATAACAGGTTTCAGGAAGTTCGTTTTGCATAGAGACGTCGATATTCGAAAAATTCAAGATTTTTTACGTCGGAAGGGGTCTAAACACTGTACATTCGAAAACGTTTCATTTTGGCTTCAAAAAGTGGTGTTTAAAATTACATGGTTTCGTGAAATGACCCATAGGAGACAGAAGAATGACGGGAACCCCTATAACCGCTTCTCATTCGAGAAGCCAGAAACAGTCCGCCACTCTTTGTGATTTTATTGGTCAGTCATATCAGCGCTGTTTTTGGAGTATTATTAAAGTTTGATGTGGCCTGGTGTTAAGTACTTGCGGTCGAACAAAAGCAGAGCAATTTTGCCCTTTATAAAATCCTTACAAGTAGTACCAGGTTTGTTTCGTTTACATCTGTCTTGTATTGTGTGTATAATAACGACTACTGGGTTACATTATCTAACGCTCGGTCGTACTTTAATAGTTCCGTTTTAATAATGTAAACAACTTTATAGCGTTTGAGTTTCAACTACTAAAGCAAATTTGTCTTAGTAATGGTTGACAAAACGCTATTCATTTAAACCGACTGTCTGGGATTTGACAGTGATACCGCGGTAATCGATGTAGAATATATTTGGTCGCATTAAGTCTTCTCATCTCATCATCATTATATAATCGCATACAATAGCAAAATCCAATTATTACTGGAAGCTCTTAATTTCAATAGTGAACGTCAGCTTTGATAACCGTTAGTGAATTTGATATGTATTATTACGATTGACTGGAGTTAGCCGAAGTTCGTTTGTGTTTTTTTTGTATTGGATCAATGGCGAAAACCTAGCTTCGACCAAAAAGATATTTATTTTAGCTATAGTTAATATAAAGGGGCTGTACTGCTGTCTCCAAGTAGTGTTTTTGCTAAATAATCACGAACCGCATGAACCAGTTTCCGAGTGCCACTAGTCCAGCGTGACAGGGATTATGTTGCTATGAATTAACGTAAATGGTAATAATTTTTACAGTTGTTGAACGTTTTCCGTAATAAGAAAGTTCAGTTGTTTCTTCTCTTCTGAAATTACTTGAATGGTCGTTGTTGAAACAGAGCGAGCGGATTGTCCACTTAGGGCGCTAGGGGGGAAATCGTGATAACTTTTTGTTCGATACATAGCAAACGTGATAACGCCCTTGCCCTTCAGTTAAATACCAGTAGGTCCGACCCCATCTTCCGGATAAAAATGTCAAGAAACAAGTTTTGAAGGATTCTTTGTTCTTTGAAGGGCCATACGGGTACTAGTGTTTTGCAGCCAATATCTAGCGGCGCGAGCGTTGCATCGAAAAATGCAGGCAAGTACTAAGTATCAGCTGCTCGAGAACTTTGCTGACCAAACCTTTTTGTGGCACCAGTCTCTGCATTGCTATGGGCCCAAATATGGTTCCTCAACCCTTTGCCAGAAATAGTGATTTTTCCAATTTCGCCGTGTTATTGCTTGTTTTTACCTTACAATGAGTCATGTTGTCAAGCACGCTGAATACGATGGTTTTGCTATCTAAATAATGGTTTCTTATGCATGACTATGATTAAAGTAACCCACCTACGATCCTGTTTCGCCATTTCATGTAAAATAATTGTTAAAAAAGCTTTTTCTTCAAACAAAATTCGGCGCAAAACTGATCTGAACACTTTTCTGTACGATTGGAATTTAGTCATTTTGTGTTCAAGAAAATTAGATTATTAATCATTATTATCAAATTATCGAGTTTTTCGCGAGCAAAAATCCATCAGATTTGAGTTTAGCATATTTTTCTCGCTAGCCTTAAGAACTAAACAATGACACATGTTATGTCATTGTTGTTACATTACATTTGTACGAGAAGAGAATCTAAGAGTCTAAATACAAATTTGACAGACCTTAGAAAACTATTTCCATCGATTCATGAAATTCTGAACACAATGTGTAATATTTGATACAGTATTATAATATTTGGTGTTCGCTTAATTTTGATTTTGCTACTTTTTGATCAGCGTGAAACTGAATCAAATTCCGAATTTTTTTCTTAGGAAAGATTTTCGATATAATACTGGGTATTACAAAATGGGATGGTTAGTGGGCGCCCGTTAAGTTTGCTAGCATAGCTCGCGCGTAGTTTTAGATCAAGCCATTTTTAGAAACTTGTAATTTGTCGGAAATGCATAGAAATTTAACGTTGTAAACTTTCGATTTTTAGAATCGTTCGTGAACTCGTTTCCAGACGGAAATTGGGTGTCACTGACGAAGATGAAGGCTCGAACACGCCGTTGCATTTAGCCGCTACCGCTGGCCATGAAGTTGTAGTTCGGGAGCTCCTGTGGGCAGGTGCCAATGTTACTGCGAGGTATGAGTGTTGTGTGATGTGTAAGTAGGAAAATACAATGCATGATATCGTTTTACATCGCATACGTACTTTGTCTCGTATGTCAAATGCTGCTACGAAATGATTATATTTAAAAATTGGAGTCTCTATCGGTGCGCTTTAATGGAATTTTATAAGTCACAATTCTTTATAATTTAAAGGGATTTGATTTGAACGGATCTTATTGTAGCCATTTTTTGATGCTGGTTTGATGTTGATATATTCAACGAAGCAGTATCATTCATTTAGTGGAATTATACTTTAATTAACAAATAAGAATAACACACGACATTTTCCCAAATAACGTAGGGTCGTATTGTTCTAAATTTGCTGGAATACACCATTTTTGTACAAATCTGACAGTTTTATAAAAAGGAAAGATAATCCATAAGAGTATTTTCTTACAAAAATATAGCCCTCTAGTTGTGCCTATAAATAGTTTTGAATATATCTAGCTAGTAGTACTATTTCGACCATCCAGAAGAATCTCTTAGTTTTTCAGTACTATCTTGTGACGGTTGTTTTAGTGTTCTGTTAAGTAGCTAGGAGTCGCACGTATTTATAGCTTCTTTGTTTCTAATTCGGATAACTAAAATTCGATTTTGGCGGTAGTTGAGAATTCGGCGACGTAGGCACTTCTGTATTATTAGTATTAATTCTCATGGTATTGCTAAGCTGCCAAGCCATATGTGAACGCGATTATATACTATTGTTATTCTGATTGAACTTTGATAAATTAAACCAGTATTCATATTAATTTGTGTGCATCGCTTATGAGCATTTATCAGAAATTTAAGTAATTGATGCATTTAACTGCTAAGCTTTAGAGGTGAAAAATAGTCTGATTTTGTAGCTCTGGCTCGGCTCAGCTCTTCCTGAACCATGTCTGGCTCGGTTCTCGCCGATAGGCGTTAGGTTCTCAGCGAAGGAATCTAAATATTTGATGCGTAGTCTAAACTCGAGCGCAGTAGTTGCAAAAATAAGGGTGTTAACGTAACTTCTAAAAGTCTCTAAATCGTGGTCGCTCACCAAGAAGCTTTATTTTAAGATTTTAATACGTATTATTGTCGAGAGAAAGATAATTTTTGTTATTTGTTTAACAATCATACAGCAACATCTTTTAAACTGGCTACGCGAATGATTTGTCTTTATGGCTTATTGCATTAAAAATTCTTAAAGCTTTTTTATTGAAATTCCTTTTTTACGTTATATACAGGAATTCACATTTGTGGACGCCAATCGATTGTGCAGCTGCGAACGGATGGCGCCACACGGTTAAAACGCTTCTGGACTATGGCGCACCGATTGATCCCGTAGATAAAACAAAGGTAAGTCTGCTTTTTAAAGAATTACCCAAACGTACGCTGTTCGACATTATTGTTGTACCCCGGAAAGTTTAGCACCCGCTTCAACGATAAGCTCCGTTGCGTGTAAAATGTACGAAGTTCTTTAAAGTAATAATTATTCTTCGTGCACCGTTGTCTAGAAAACAATTCTGTTTTAAACTAGTGCTGATTATTTTCATAACAGTTGCTTAATATTTCTATTTTTAATTATAAGGTCCATATTGTGTTCATGTGTGGCATTGTATAGATTATTGGTGTATTTTTTGAAGAGGAGCGGACGTCTTCCTCTAAACGTTTTTAACTGTGCGTTTTTTGTGGCTGTGACCGCCATAGGTAATCACTGGTTCCATAGAATTACCGATTTTTGTTGCTCGCGAAATTTGTATTTAATATTACCTGTTATGTAACTTTAACCATTTCATGATATTTATTTTTATCAAGGAAAAGCTAATGCCGATGAGCCATGTTGTCATTTTGGATTTGTGGTCTGTCGAGATATTAAGTTATCACTTTCTCGTTTCCTGTGACTAAAAAAGTAATCACTGTAATCCTATCATCAAGACTAATCACTTTGCCGCGTAATCTTTACAAGTTTTTTTGAGAGCAGTCGGCTTCGAGCTGTAATACCAGAAGAAGTAAAAAAGATGTTAAAATGAACCTGTTGCCGCAGTTGGCATGCAGACTTTATATAACTTGTTGATTGTTTTAAGCCGCAATTGTACGTCGCTAAATTACTTTGAGACTAAGAAGCTGAGCAAACGCGATCAAATTTTATCACTTCTTCATTAGGTTGTACCAAAAGTGCATTAGGGATTTCCCTTATCCGATTTCGCTAATGCACTCTTGGTTGTACTCATATAGTTGGTATTATGCTTCTGGCGCTGCTGAACACGAGGACGATAACAGCAAAGTTATTATTTGTGTTGTATACATGCAAGTGCTAAGAGCCCTCTAAAACGAAAAATGTTACTTGAAATACTAATGTTGCTTTTAATTTATTGTTTGGGGAATTTAAAAAATTTTATGTTTTTGTCCTTTGTGGAAAAAGTAAACTGTTCTGTGTTGATGATATGTACTGAGCAACACCAATGTGTTGCCCTATTGTATTGCTGGTGTACTGTTTGCGGTACTGTGACTTTCGGGGAAAACTGAGGCGTCATTAACACCTTGTGGCAGTCACTGACCACAGGATAGCCGGATTTTCTCCTTTTTTCCGTCGTTGCGAAAGTAACTAGCATATGTAGCTTCAGATATTACGTAAATAGCATTATACAAACGGATATGATATCTTGCAGTCGCTATGTTTGTAACAGTTTGATTAGCATAATTTTAGACAACTCCATTTCATTTGGCATGTCGCGAGGGACACTTGGAAGTGGTCAACTTATTGCTTGATCGCGGGGCGTCGGTCAATCTTCTCGATCATAACGGTTACAACGGTCTAGATCTCGCAATAATGAATAGGCGCAGGTAGTGTATTTTTTCCCGAATGAATAAAATCAATGGCTGAGGAAGCGAATTCTTCAGACCCTGTTTTTATTTGCATTCATCATTTTGATTAAGTAATAAAATTTACTTTGGTTGCTAAGGTATACATAATATTTTATTGAATGAAAAGTATTCAACGACATTAAATTAATATTACTAAGAGTCTGGGAGCAAATGCTCATCAACCCAAGAAGGGATCGCTCTGCTACCTCTATTTCATGGTGGATAGTTCACCTGTCCCACTGTGTTTTACGGGGAGATAATATTACCTCCTCCCAAACGAAATAAAGGGTGTGGCATTTTTGTCCCTCCATGAAACTCAGAGGGGGCGGTTGAACTGTGCCCCTCATAAAATGGGGGGGGGGGGGTAGCGCGAAACGCACGGCAACGTGCCTAAAGACCTAACATGTTTAAAGTTAAGAGTGTCATACTATTCATTAAAAATCATCAGCTCTTGATATCACAAATGTATCGGAACATAATAAACAATGATAACTATTGCTGCTGTATCACTTAATCGATGCTTCGCTTCAATTTTTTTTACTATTTTGGTCTTCGTTTGCTCTACATTAAAGTTATCTCGTAACAATATTTTACATTGTCTTGCTTTTTGTGTTTTAGACCAGTGTGCGAAGCTATCATTATGCACAAAGATTGGAAACTCGCGTTACAAAATAGTCGAATTGAAGACGGAAAACTTATAACGCCATTACGGTCGTTGATCAGACATATGCCAGGTCCGGAAATCAATGCTTTAGTACAGCTTTTATCGACCTTGTTAATTTATACAATATTGCAATGTAAATCCGCTATAACTAATAATAAGTTTTCGATTATAAGATTTCGTTGACGTGTACTTTTTGTCCCAGAATTTGCCTCTTTTATACAGCGTATTACTTTACTCTCCATACGATAAAATTTTTACGATGCGTTCACATGTTCAAGTTTTGCTCAAAATTATTTGTGCTTAGATTTTGATTAAACTTTGAGCACATATATTCATCAAAATTTAAGCCCAGTTATGACCAAAATTTTAAAACATTTTGCAGTTTGCATTTTTCCAATTTTGCAGTAAATTTGAACGTGTGAACACTATTCAAACTTTTCTAGCTTTTCTTTTTTCTCACTTCAGCCAACCAGAGAGATTTAATAGATCTTGGAAAATTTTTGAACTAGCTCAAAATTTGAAGCATGATTTTGCGTATTTTAAATTACATAATTACAATCAAATTTTGATCTAAGTTTTGGGCAAAAAGTTTGAACATATCAGCGCACTTTCAGTAGAGCATTGTCACACGAAAAATACTATTTTATTTACTCTACCATATTTGAATCCGCTTAACATTTTATTAGCACCATAATTTTCGGAAGCATGTTTCTCCAGGCAAATAAAGCTTCTCATCATTTTCAGTTAAGTTGTCGACCGAGTTAGTTGGTTATTGAGATAAGATATTTCGGTAAGCCTTTGAAAAATCTGTCATGTTTCAAGCTATCGAACGAGTTCCGCTATAGCTTCTTGCGATAATCGAACGTGGATTGGCTATTTCTAGCGGTACTTCACGGCAACGCCGGTGGCATGGCTGTTTTTATGTAACGTGTCGGTTTTTATTCTGCTGTGCAACGTGTCTTAATTATTTTATTTTTGTAAGATATTAAAGTGTAATATAAATTTAATTCATGATAATAACTGTCTGTCTGTTGTTCAAAATTTGCTAGCTATTCCATTCACTGAAAACATTTCATAAGTGAGGCATGAACTGTGGATCACCTACGGTTCAAACAAGGCCTTCGAGCTATAAAAAACCTGTCAAAATTTAGTTTTTTTCAGTGTAAAAAGGTTAAGATTGAGGTTTTACAGTATTTATAATATTATATTTTTACTTCGTTGAATAAAATTTTAGTGTCACGTTGGAATTTAACAAAACATTGCTAACGTTATTTCAACTGGGATGATTTTATCGGGGAAGAAAAAATCTTTTAAAAACATTAATTATTGAACCATGGCAGCCGAAAATTTAGCTAAGAGGCTCGCACTCCCAAAAATTTAGAAAAACTATAATTATAGTAATAATAATTTCTTGCCTAACGTTATTTAGCTGCTGATGTTCCAATTTTTTGTAGAAGTGGCTGTTATGGTTTTCGATAAATGTACGGGTACCAATGGACTTCCGCCTGATAAACGCAATTATGCAATTGTTTTTGACTATGACCTGATTGAAGATGCATATTCGCTGCCGGAAGAAATCGACGAGTTTGGCACCGGTAAGGATTTTTCATCCCGAATATTTTACAAGGCACGGAAGAAATAACTGCTGGATGTGCCAATGCTATACTGCAATTTGTTAATATTAACTTTTGACTTGTATGATATCGTCAATAAATTGGAATGCTATTTAAAAATTAATTTTGACACCGTCAGATAAAAATAGAATCAAATTGCACGTCGATTAAGAATCGATGGAACATCTTGTAAAATTAAGTTGCATACTAAAAAATAATGTCACTCAAAATTATTGATTGGTTGATTGATAGCAGTGTGTTAAAATTAAAAAAAATGAAAATTTTATTTTATTTGTAGTATCTGTTACGAAATGCTTGATTGGACTTTATATTCCAGTGATGTTCTTATGTCGTCATTCTTATATCTTACGCTTATCTTCATGGGTTCACTTTAAGTTCAAAATGGAGCACATTTTTGTGGCTACACTGACCGTATCGCTGAATTATTGTTAACATTAACCTGCGTTGCTAGAATTATTTTTATTTTGTGCTAAGATTTGATGTTTTGCGGCTATAAGTTCATAATATTGTGTGACTGTGTTTGAATTGTATGCGACTAACCATGTGTGCATTATGACATAATATTAAAGATTGACACATGTGCTGAAATATAGAGGTCTGCAAAGAGTGACTGATACTTTAGAAAGGAATAAAGTTTGGATGCATTTTTCGACGTCCATGAGGGAATGAACCTAACATTACCATAGAAAATACCTAGTATTATATATATAAATTACCCCAAGCAATGTGCTTCCTAAGTATTGCTATGTTATAAGCTATCTTGTGACAAATTGGGCACGATAACACAAGTCAAAATATTGTTTAAACTACCAATTGGAATCATGACGTGCTAATATATTCATACATATTTGGTATTTTGAATCAATCGTGGCTATGTTTAATCAGAAAGGAGGTTTAACGCAGTCTTATATCCGTAAATTGCTGGCTTTCAAAAGACTTCGAGGACATAGGACAAATTTATTGTCCACTATATTAAAATAAAATGCTGAATAAAAAATGGTAAGCTTTGTAATCCCCAAATGTTTTTTGTAATTTTTGTGAAAAAATATTAACATACCATATTGATTTACGCGATCGGCAATTATTATTTACGGCAATAGCCACAATGAATATCGTAACACTAAAAATTACTGCGCAGTTGCTTGTATGTACAAGGCAGGGAGTAACCGGAATTCCGGTTCCGGCGAAAATCGTGTTTCGGTTGCGGTTCCGGCAAAGGGCAAAAACCATACCGGAACCGGAATTCCGGTTTAAAAATTTTGTTTGAAATTTTCCACTTTTTTCTTCGTCTATGTTCCAAACATATGTAATATATGATTACAATGATCAAGTTCCAATACAACCAAACAAAAGAAAAGATTAACTAAGCAATTTGCCGTGTGAAACGTAAGTAGGACACATAATTTCTTAAAAATTTTGTTTGAAATATTCCACGTTTTTTTTACTTCATCCTGTAATCCAAACATATGTAATATATATTATACAATGATCAGGCTCCAATACAACCAAGCAAAAGAAAAGATTAACTAACCAATTTGCCGTGTGAAACGTAAGCAGGGCACATAATTTGAGCATGAATTTTTCATAATAACCTGCAGGAGTTTGTTAAATCAAAGCCAGGTCGATGCTTGTAGCAGCTATTTTACACATCCAGAAGTCTGTGGGATATGTTTGAATTAAACCGGTCCAACTCGGTAACAGAGTATGGCTTACGCAGAAGTGCTTAGGGTATGCTTGGCTAACATAATTGCGTCAAGTACCCGCCACTGCGCTTGTAAACTTGGTAAATCAGTCTAAATTGAAGTAAACTAACGTTATCTGCAACGCAGATAGAAACTGCTTTCTTGGCAATGAACTGTATTTATTGAAACTGTGCGAGCAGCATCACAGTGCGTCTCATTTATAGCATTCTGATTAGAAAGTTATCATCATTATGATCTAACTGACGGGCACTGTTTGTCCAACGCTAGCCTAAACAGTGTCTCTGACCACTGATCAGAAAATTACCTTCTATCTATTATTTTCTCTTGAATCATATAAGCCAATAATTTTAAGTTTCCTACAGAAGAACATGCAACAAACGTATGTGTAGTAAAGGGAGGCGACTGGAGACAGACCGAAAGTGTGTATTCATACGCTCCAAGCTTTGTAAGCACATTCGATTTGACGCAGTGTACGCAATGGTGTATAGTGGAAGACATTTTTTGCTCTGAATGTCCAAAAACCGACATATTTGATCGTTAAATAAACATTAGGTATTACCTTCCTCATACCATCGCAATAGATAAAGTTTAATGTAAAAGTTATTTTTAATGCATTTTAAATCCACTATACCTTCATTTCTTCCATCATGTGTTTTACTATATATAAATTTCGAAGATCGGGTTCCGGTTCCGGATTCGGTTTAAATGGACGGTTCCGGTTCCGGGAAGTTTCGGTTCCTGTTATTCCCTGGTACAAGGACAAACTGACGAAAAGTTCAATCTTTTTTTTTCGAAATGTAACGATTTTCAAAATTTCTGTTTTTTAAAATCATTAATACTAAAAATCGCATCCGAAACACTAAAGAATTAGGCCCTTTTGAGATAAAAGGGGATTTTGATACAAATTTTAATATATGAATCGAATTTTTAATTTCAGAATGGAAAAATATTGTCAATTTTTGTATCTAGTGGTACTTTACTGGGGAAGGTAAAAATACAGAGGGAATTCGAGTGCCAAGGTTTTAAAATTTCGTCATCGCGCACAGTTTTTCCAGGTACAATCGAAAAATATCAGCCCTACGCTTCCTCGATTTTGGAGAAAACAGAACTCAATTTCTTGATTAGCGCGTAACAGTTGCATTGAGATTTGTGTTGTGTATGAATATTAATATATTTTAAGGTGCATTTACGTTTTTTATTTCCAAAAGAACATTTGGTAAAATTTGGTCGTAATCTTTTACGGGAAAGGGACACAAAAACTGACCACCTTTATGAACAAGCGAATTTCGATTGAATTCCTTATTAGTAGATTCGAAACCTGAAATTTTCACAAACTGTGCGCTTGCGTTCATATGTGTTTCGGCGACAGAAAAAATATTTCGTGCCACTACTGTGTATAATTACAATTATGCAATTTTTACCAATAATTGATTCAAATCCATATAATACAAACCGGTTTCCGTACGAATGTTTAAATAATGTGAATCTGAGTCGATCTGTGTTATTCTAACGGAGCGCCCAGACGGAGTTTTCGCTGAGAGCGCCAGGGCGCAAAATCGTTAAGCTTTATTTTTGTCTGTCAGTGCCTGTCATAACTCATCTGTGGGTTGATGGATTTTGGTGAAATATTTTAGTCAGATAGTAATATAACGTGATGACGATGTGCTCTTTAGATGAACGAGAACAGCTCATTTTCCGGGTCGAAATGGCAAAAACGGTTTCTAAAGGTTGTTTTGCCAAATTTGGCCATATGGGTGCCAGTGTTTCGCCGCCCATATCTTGTGAGACACAGGCTTAACAACGAAAAACGGAAACCATCCACAGTTCATCGTGATCTAAATAACTTTTCTCCAAAACACTTGTAGAACTACTCAGTGGGTCGCTATGGGCCAGAATAGGATTCCCTCTTTGCCAGAAATATGAATCTTTCAAATTTCAGTATGTTATAGGAGCTTGTACCGTAAAAAAGTGTATATTAGGTTATCGAGCTCGCTTAATACGATGCTTTTGTTATCTATAGTCCAACATCGGCATACGATCTCAATGGTATTACAGTAGACTAACCCCAGTTCTAAAATGTAGCATGTTTTTATTTGCATAGTTATGTGTTGCATCAAGAATGGTCTATTAATTAGTTTTTAGCATGCTGACCACTATGATTTGGGTGTCTAGAGCCTAGCACGACGAATAATTTCATACCTTTCAGAGTCCTCAATGGGATTAATTTCGCTGAACCCGATTTCTAAAATGTAGTTTGTTTTCATTTGCTTGGTTATTTATTGCGTGTAGGGCATCAATGCTGGTTATTCTACGTGTCCCGCATCAATACTGGTTTATATATAGATTATCTACAGACAGTCACAAATATTTCAACCCTTATCAGTGGTTCTTAATGGGTTTACACAAAATTGTCCGATCTCCAGAATAAAATCTGTCTTCTGTAGAGTTTTATTGATTTTTCTACATATGGAACTGCCTGTATAGGTTTTTCGGTACGTTGAATACCACTAGTATGGTCACATAAAATCCAAAATGTTTATACCATATTTTTCCAGTGGGCATAAGCCGGTTTAAGGCTGAATGTCCACGAATCCGATGCACCAAATGAATTTCATGAGCCGTAACTTGGTGACGCGTCATTTTCTGCGCCTCCGGTAAGCTATTATGGATTTGTGCATAAGAGGTTATGTGCCTTAACTTCAGTATTATAAGCTTCAGAAGGTTTTAGGGTGGTCTATACATCAAACACAGTGCCTGTTACAAGTGATACTACAATGATAACTATAGATGAAATCACGTTTACTCTGTTTCATCCTCGCTGGCGAGATACTAATGGTATTGTATAAGTGTGATTAATTTTTATTAAACTGTTGTGTATATTACATAGTTATTGTGTTATTAATATTTGAGGACTGGCTAATTTTCAGACGCAGATTTCAATGCATCCGCATATTTCAACGAAAGTTCGTTGATATTTTTCAAATCACATTAGATTTCATAGCAGTTTTTCTTCTTTTGCTTGTTTTTTTACAATATTTTCATATCAAATGTATGGGTATCTTTGAGCACATGATAGATGAATTATTAGTACTCGCCGAAATGACCGAGGGTCGCTCGATGTTCGTTGGCGGTTGAAGAATGTTGTTCCATTGCTCGCGTTGACGGATTAGTACGTTGGGGCAGCTTCAATTTTGGGGCACATTAGAGATCTCAAAATAAATGCTCGGTCCAACTAGTATAGATGGATAACAGTAGCTAAAGTCTGGGGGCCCGGCCCACACTGTTGCAACGGCCCTGTGTAACAGTCATTTCTGGCGTGTAGTTGCATGTCATGGATCATTTTACAAACTACATACTGTTGTGGTACTACATCCAATTTCTAATGGTTTAAATTTTTTAATTATCAAGTACATTATCTATATATACAAACAAACGTTTCCATTTACCGCTTAGGCATATTCCGATTCATTACAAAGACATAATTTCGTTATTATGTGTTGTGAATTTCTTGTATCTATGCGTATCTGAATGTTCAAGGCAAGCTAGAGTTTTGAAGCAGCTAATGGCGTATAAAGTTTAAACGCATAGAAATAACTGCAAATTTTTCGCGAATCGTTTTCGAACACTTCACTAAAAATTAGCAGCTGTTTCATTGCTGTTCGCGAACAGCTCACGAATTATCCGCGAAAGATTCACGAAAAATTTACAGTTATTTCTAAGCGTGACTGCGTAACACGGTTTTGACCCAACTTCTGATTTTGGAGGGTGGTTACATCGTTTCCCCGAATGTTATTGTGTTGTCACTTAAATTTTGTTCACCCCCCCCCGCATTGGATTTTTCTTAAATAGCGTCTAATAGGGAAAACGCTTATTTCTCCGTCTGTTCGTCGCATAACTCTTCACTAGATTGATGGATTATCGCAAATTATTTTTCCACGCGTAATGTAATGTAGTTGTGCATTTAGGTTTGTAATTGCTTTGCTACCACGATTTCCTACAGAGCTGCCATTTTTCGAGCTATGAGACAAAGTTTAAAAATCCCCGCCGCCCCCCAAAAAACAATAGTTAAGTTTTTTAACTTGCTGAGGTGAAGGTTGGCATCAGGTTTTTTTCAATTTCCGAATAGCGAAAATTACGCAAACCTGTTTTTAAAAATGCGTAAAGGTGTACCAAAAAAGTTACCTGGTCTTCGAAATTTATATATGTAGTAGAACAGAATGAAGGAAGAAATTAAGGTATAGTGGATTTAAAATGCATTAAAAATAACTTTTACTTTAAACTTAACGTATTGCGATGGCATTATTACCTTTCTGAAACTTTAAAGAGAATGAGGAACTTAATAATGTTTATTTATTTATCAATATGTTGGTTTTTGGACACCGAGAGCAAAAATGTCTTCCACTCTCTTGCGTATACTGCGTCAAATTGAATGTGCTTACAACGCATAGAGCGTAGAATAAACACTTTTACTCTGTTCCCAGTCGCCTCCCTTTACTACACATACGTTTGCTACATGTTGTTAGTAGATAGAAAATGGGCGCCCATTTTCTATCTACTGTTGTTCTGTAGGAAACTTGAAATTATTGGTTTATGATTCTAAGAGAAAATAATACATAGAAGGTAATTTTCTGATCAGTGGTCAGAGACAACAGTGCCCGTCAGATCATAATGATAATAACTTTCTTATCAGAATGCTATAAATGAGACACACTGCGATGCTGCTTGCACAGTTTCAATAAATACAGTTCATTGCCAAGAAAGCAGTTTCTGGCAGCGCTGCAGATAACGTTACTTTACTTCAATCTAGCCTGATTTTACAAAGTTTACTAGCGTACTGGCTGGTGCTTGACACAATTTGTTAGCCAAGCATACGCAAAGTACTTCTGCGTAAGCCGTACTGTGTTACCAAGTTGGACCGGTTTGATTCGAACATAACCCGGACACTTCTGAATGTGTAAAATAGCTGCTACAAGCATCGACCTGGGTTTGATTTGTTACCAAACTCCTGCAGGTTAAGATGAAAAATTTCTATTGAAATTATGTACCCAACTTACGTTTCACACGGCAAATTGCTCAGTTAATCTTTTATTTTCCTTGGTTGTATTGCAACTTGATCGTTGTATAATATATATTACATATGTTTGGATCAGAAATTAAGCAAAAATGTGGGAAATTTCAAACTAAATGTTTAAACCGGAATTCCGGTTCCGGTATGCTTTTTGCCCTTTGCAGGAACCGCAACCGGAACACGATTTTCGCCGGAAACGGAATTCCGTTTACTCCCTGATAAGCGTGTAACTGTTTCTTTCTTTTCAGAACGTAATAGTTATACGGATTCTTGAAAGACAAACTGTTTATGCTCCTATTAATGCATATTGTCATTGTAGCAGATGCTATTGTGCATTGTGAATCATGTCGAATATTTTGCGGAAAATATCTTGTCTATATGTAAGGTGCTGAGCTTGTCCGGTCCTAGAAATAAAAGGCGTAAATTACGCAAAGCTTGATTAAAAGATGCGAAACGGGTTCTGAAAAACGCTTAAATTACGCAAAAAATGCGAAAAACCCGTGGTTGAGATTACAGTATATGATTTTAAAAACGTTGATTTCATTATGTTAACCCAACGGGACATTATCGAAGCAAAAAGTGGAAAAAATCATTTTTTGGGCCCTGCAATGTAAAAATCACTCTTCAAATTATAATTTTCGGAAATTTCCGTTTTATAGATTTTAAAAGTTCTCATCTTTTGGTCATTGAAGGAAGAAATAAGAGGTGCTGTGGTGTTGATGTGTGAATAAAATGTCCGTTAAAAATGGCGGGGCTTTAAAAGACTCAGGGCGCAGATTTAAAAAAGTCATTAATAATCATTAATGACAGAGTAGTCATACTCGGACCGTTTCCCCTCACATTGCGAGTTACTAGTTACACTTTGAGTCTGGCACTCCGATTTCTTGGACGGTAGCAGCAAACAGAATCAGACATTCAATTAAGATACATACGCCTGTTATGCAACGTTTTTACCTAATTAACGATGGATGCACCGTTGGGTATCCTAAAGACGATGTATATTATCCATGTGAAATGACACATGTATTGCGATTGTTATGATAAACCTTTAAATGTAATAAGTATACCGCAATAACTATAATTATTCTCACTGCGACCGGAGTTCACGTCTGGTGGATTGCTGGTTTTCTCTGGATCCACTTGCATGACTAAATATTATGTAATTATATATTTCCTCAAATGCCGGCTACAGCGATCCAATGTAACTAAGTGGTAAGCTTAAGTCTTTTTACAGTAGCCAACAGTGGAGGTTCAATATTCTTATAAAGGCAAGAGGATACCCATAGTTATACCTTAGCTGTAATATATATTCATTACTTCTCCGGAACACTGCAGTCAGAGGTAGTTGTTAGCTTTGATCTTAGTGTGTTTGGAAAATAAACGAGTGCCATGGAAAGAAAAAGTAAAATGATCTCTGATTCGCGAATGCTGAGGCGATACTGTTTATTGAATTCAGTGTATTGAGTGGAACGAGCGTAGCGAAGAATTATTGTGTCTGAATAGAAGAGTAAATTTCGACTGGATCCGTTTCTGGGGTTTTTTTTGGGGTGATGAGCATAACTCAAATTGCGATTTAGGACGGATTTACTTGCGCGATCCGGGTCGAAACACAGGAAAACAAAAATGAAAATTAGCAAAAAAAATAATTTACTGACCAAACAATAAAACACAAACGACCAGTTCATTTAAAAAGTATGAAATAGTATGATTTATGGTTTCACTCACTAGCTACGAACGTTTTAAAGATACCAGTTATGCTGTTTATATTGAAGTGCTAAATTTTTAGCTTATCATACTCTAATTTTCTTTCAACAAAATTATTGTTTCCATGTAATAATACACACTTAGCACAATGTTATTCTGAAAGAGCGCATGTTAAAACCTATAAAAATGTGCTATACCCCAAATCGACCGAAATGTCACTTAGCACATTTTTATTCTCAGGCCCTCAATTATTCAAGTAGTTACTATAAATTATGGTATAAGTAAACGTAATTAATGCTTGTTAAAGATTTCATTATATTTTGTGTAGGTTGTATATATAGCTCCAAAACTATCTGAACATTTTTTGACATGGTATAAAACGAGTATGCCAGTTTGACATTATACGTTGTTACATATTCCAACGTATATTCCTTTGGGCAATATGTAGTTTCGAAAACAGGCCTTTTGTAGCAATTGCCGAACCGGATGTTAAATAACACTGACGCTAAAGTAACGTAACATAAAACCTGGTCTTTTCGGTTAATCTTCCCCAGCGCTAAATTGGCCAGTTTTGAAGGCACATCGATAATTTTAGTATGATTAGACTCTGCTCATCACTGCGGCTCGAATGATATATGTAATTATACATTTATAATAAAATATATTAAGAGAACGCCAAAATAATCGAAAATATATAAATTGTCGTAAAACTGGTCGAAACGGATATTTTATGAACCAGCTCGTCGAGCTGAATCAAAGTATACTAAAATTATCACTGTATATTCAAACTTGGCTACAATCGGGCTGGGGGTTACCATAAAGACTCGTCAATGTGTCATGCTATTATCCTGCAATGGCATAATAGATGATGAGGAAACATAGGCTGTATACGTTTGAGGAGGATTTAATTTCCTGACATCTTCAAATGTGCTGGTGCTCGCATCTTCTCCTGTCGCAGTGTCTGAGGAGCCATATATACTTACATATACCTGGGATATGGTGTGAACAAACAAATTTTACTTCATTACTACTAATAAGAGTTCGTAATGGAATAGCATGACTCTTTTAATCATTCTCAAATTAACTCGTGTTTGATCAGTGTTTACGGTACATTTACTACCCCCATTTCATGGATAGGGTAGATCCGACCATCCTCGTTTTCGGAGAATAGGTCAAATTCCTCTGTGTTGAGAAAGGCCGATTGTCATCGTTAACCAAATTTGCGAAGTCAGACTTAATCTCGCACAAAATGGAAAAGGTGTCACCTACCCTCACGAAATGGAAAAGGGCGTCACGTACCCTCACAAAATGGAAAAGGTGTCACCTACCCTCACGAAATGGCAACTCCGACCTACTTACCCTAGAAAATGACGTTCATCAATGTGTTCTGACATTCCTTTTTTTCATAAATGAGTTAAGACAAGACCGAAAACTCTCGTGTTATCATACACGAGCTAATATTATAATGTTCGAAAGTGTCATACACATTTAATTGTTGACATTTATAACAGCAAGATTTAAAAATGTTAGTATGAACTAAAGAACACAGTTCCAGGTGTTACTTGAGTAAAGGTATAAAAGGTAATGTAAGGAAAAGTATTATTGTATCATCTGTCCAGGAACAATATACAACAAATTACAAACATTTGTTTAAATAAATCTAGAGTCATTTTTGTTATCAGCAGAATTTATTTGTACACATATCTTGTTAAGGCGTTACTCCGTATAATCAGAGTACAGGTGACGGGGTTATAAAATCGGCACTAGTAGTCTAAGCCTACACTGCATTATCGGGAGCACTTATATGTATGTCATGTAGCTCACTGAACAAGCGCTGCAAATACCGTCACCTAACATATTTATGTATGTCACACTTTTCTTGGCATTTGCATGTGGCAAGCGATATAAGGTGCAGCATGCCGTATCGAACTTGCTCTCAATCAGGGGCCTAGTCGCAGAGTGTCTTTGGAGGCTGCTGCATTCAGTTTTGGTTGATGATCGTTATGCTCAGTTTTACTTGATTTACCTGTTTGTTTTAATTTGCTATGCCCAGATCAATATGTGAAGTCGACCACCGCACGCCCCCAGCTATAGAATGTTTTGACGACACCGTTCACATTGCCGTACGAAAATATCGCTCAATTGCGAAAATTTTCTGTAGGTTAACAATGTAAGGAATATCTAAGTTGCCTGAAAAGTGTGTATACAATAGTTGTTTCATTGCTTGTGAGATTTGGTATATAGTGCTATTAAGTGTCTTATCATATCTAGATGACGTTGAAGCTGTGGATTTTTGCTTAACTTTTAACGATCATTAGTATAATCCTGTAATTATTGGCTGAATATGCTATTTCGATAACTAATCCGACAACTTGAAATCATACGAAGGTGGTAAAATGCAAACTATAATGAGTTTAAAAGTGCCATATAATGGCAGCGGTGTGACGACCGGTGAATATTGCAAAAATGTGTTAACGCATTAAAACGCAGTTATGTTATAACAGTTATATGGTATACGTAACGTGTTTTCTTTGAAATGTATAGCACGTGGTTGGATTCCATTGAATCAGCAAAAAACGGCCGACTCAGATCAAACTGCTACCGCCATAATATCGGTGAACGGTGATACTACTACTGCAACAACTCACATTAAGGTGCTAGATCAAGAGTCACCTCGCAAACGCTCACGTGCTCGAGTCTATAAGCGCCAGACTTCTCGACGCCATTTAATGGAACCCGGGTCTGAATGTAAATGTTACATTGGTGTTTTTCAACAGATAATTGGGGTGGTGGTATAGTAGTTTTTTCTTTGATCTCAGTATTTCGTTTGTTTCCATCGTGGTGGTGCTTCGATGCATTGAATGCTTGCAGTTTTGCATGTTCGATGATAGATATGGTAAACTTGGTAATATTTATTAGTATCGGGACTATTATGGCATTTTCGCTATTATTCGGAGCTTTCAGCGGCTAATTCCTATATTAGATGTTAAAATAACGTTATGTTTTCAATATTCGATACATTTCTTCGCTTCAAGACTCTTCATCGTGGGTTTATTGGATTTCACTGTTTCACTCCGTAAGGCATATATACATTTTTGGTCATTCTTGGTAGTGTTTTTAACAAACCTATCTAGTTTTTTACCTCATTTCCTACTCTCCTACTTCATTTCTTACTCTCGTTTTCTACCTCGTTTTTGTCACCTATCATAGAACCTACTTATCTGGACATTTTGCCGCTGACAACCTTGTCGACTTGCTCGAATTGATGTAAAGCTCTACCGTTCAGCAGTTTACGCAAGTCGTTCTAAATTGCTAGTTCTTCGTCAAGTGTGATCGCAAACACTTGCTATTAGCATGGTGACCACTCTTAGGTGTAGCTATGCAAATAACTGAATTCAATCGAATTGACTCTGAAACTATTTATAAAAAGGTTTAACATTTTAACCGAACACATCTTCGCTGAACATACTTAGGAAATACTGAAAATACCTAGTAAATTTTTAGAAGCATTATTAAGCATGCACATGTAACTACTTGTTTTTGTTTCAAACAAGCACTTAGTGTTTCGCAAATTTTGCTGTTTTTCCTTGGAAATACGTAAATTGTTGGAGACTGTTGTGCGTCGTTTCTTGTTACCATTCGCAATGCGTGCGATTGAAACTATTGCTGATTGTTTTCATATCTGCCGTACAGATAAGAAATTGCAATATCACAAAAAAATTATTACTGTTTTTATTGCAAATACTCTCGAAACTGAACGTAATGTAGCTGTTATATCCTCAGGTCCTTTAAATATACGCCTAAGACTGCCAATATATCTATCTTGGATTAAATGGCCGTCTCAAAACGAAAAGAATTTGCACTTCAGCGCTGGAGCATTTTGGGGCGACCCAATAAATTGTATCGTTTACATATAACTCATACTACGTCTTTGCTTTGACCATAATTATTGTCATTATTGCCTTGCAATATTATAATTTCATTCGTATTATGGTTCTGTTGGGATAAATATGTTTTTGATGTTGCGGCCTATACTATTGGAGTTGATGGCTTGAAACGTTGTATCCTATAATTTAAATTTGGAAACATTAAAACCGAATATTACGCCACATCATGTGGTGGCTATCAGAATTGGTTTAAACAATATGTTATATAAATAGTTTCAAATTTTTGGTGTTTAGCTCTGAACATTCCACTGGCATTGTGCTACTACACCTAGCTTCGGGCGTAGAATTCTATTCTCGGAGGTATGCTGCTATTCCTTGCATGCTAGTTAAACTCCGTGGACGTTGTAGTCTAGTATAAAATGTGTGTTTGTCAGTGAATTAATTAGTGTTCTTGTATATTGTTGGCTGTCGCATGTGAAAATAAAGTATTTTTATTGTTTTTTTTTCTACGAATGATTTACCCACCAGAAATGATTGCTGCTCGTTTGAAAGGCGACGTACTGTATGTGACCGTAAACAACTATATATACATTTAGGCTATTTAAAAATGGGCGTTATCAAAGAATGGAATGTGTAAAGCAATGGAAATAAAAGTTAATAATGTTAAACCACATGCATCTCAGTTTTAGTTTATTAGAGTGTATTTAAAACGGAGCAAGCGTATGCCATGTGCGACGAACTCATTGCTCAGTTGTACAACTAAGTACATGTCTAGGAAAAGTTTTTGATCTGGGAATGTTCTTGCTGTTTACACAGCTTAATTCGATATTTTCGCGCAGCATATTCACGATCGTAATCAGGAATATAGAGCTGATCTAGCTCTGCAAGATTATATCAGTACGATAGCATATACATTTATTATACTTCAAGATGTGTAAGTTTTCGTGTATTTCCGGTTAAATGAGCCCGTTTCAACTTCATTTTAAGCACTTAAGCACCGTAATAAATTGCCATATGCAATTACTTAGAGCTTCAGTCGCTTTACAAAATAAGCTCAATAACAGGAAACCAATGCATATTTATTGATTATGAAGATACTTTTCAAGCAAGTTTGGTATGGTGACCCATGCTAAAACCTGTTTTTACGTAATTCTAGGAATTACTTAACCACCGTAATAAGGCGTTAATTGCATCTATTTGACCTTCATTCGCTCCACGAAATAAGTTCAATATTACTCTTATTTTACATTACCGTACATGCTCATTTGGGGTAGAGGGGTTTAGTCCCTCGGAAGCTCCAACCCCAGGGCTCGGCTACTGCCCCTTTAACAGGTCATTTGACCGCCACCCCGTAGGTGCCGAAGACGTTGCGCAACATACTCCTCCGCCTGCCCCCTCCGGAACCATCTACACCTTGGAGTTATTGCCTCGGTCCATGTATGATATTTAAGGTTGGGTTTACCATAGCTAATAGCAGACAATTCATTCGTCAAATAGCAGGTTCTAATCCTATAATACTCGCACTCAACGTTGAATATGCCTGCATACTAGATTATTTTGTAGGCACACGGTTCAAGTAGTACCATGTCACATTAACATTAGCGTTTTTGCCATTGTCTTTTGTTACTATGTTGTAAGTGAACCAGTTTGGCTAAAATTTTCACAGTAGATGTGACCTTAGGTGGTTTGCATGTGGCCATAATATCTCTGAGGTCAGGTCAGTGCATACAGATTCTGAGCCCCCGAAAACCATATGCTATGTTCCATCCAGGTGGCGGATCCAGCATTTTACTGTGTGTGATCACGAGACCCCGCACCTCTCTCCTTCAGGAAAGCACACCCACCGAGATGTTTAACCACTTCAACGAGCTGACAGTCAAATTAACCGTATTTCTTCATAATTGACCATTTTCGATGACCTACAATCCAAAAGATCCATTTTATTATTTTATGGATAACCTGGTAAAACTGTTCCGGTTTGGCTCATATGTTCACAATGTGTAATCGTTACCTTTTCTACCTGATACACCGTGACATTATCAATGGTTCTTACAGTTTCACTCTTTCTTATAACAGTAGTAATGTATATAAGTAAAATTAAATTAATGCTACCCATCAAGTGGTTTCAGCACAGCGTCTATATATTGGTTATAGCAAGATTCGATGATGGTCGTCTGTACTGAAGAGTGTGACGTTCATCAGCTTTTCGTTCTTTTCGTGCACGTTACGTTCCTGTTGTTTTCGCGCTTACTCTCTCCAGATTTATGACCCATCAAGTGGGTCAAAAACATGCTAAGCTACCTATGTTACCCCCAAGTGTATGACCACTTGGTGGGTCGTAAAGCTGGGGTATAGAGCGAAAACGACCGCAACGTACCGTGGACGAAAAGCTGAAAAGAGTCACACTATTCAGCAGAGTCGGTTGTCATCAACTGATGGTTATAGGGCAGTGGCTATTTTCGGGTATTACGATTTTCGTTGACCCAATGTAAAACCAATTTGCCCTATTTGTCTACTCTATATACAAACCATTATGTGACATTATTTTTGCATGTCTTATTAAATATTTATGTTCAATTTTAACCAGTTCCTCTTTGAAAAATGTACCCTGTATCCAGGGAATAACCGGAACCGAAATTTACCGAACCGGAACCAGCAACCGGAACCGTCCATTTAAACCGGAACCGGAACCTGGTCTTCGAAATTTATATATAGTAAAACAGATGATGGAAGAAATGAAGGTATAGTGGATTTAAAATGCATTAAAAATAACTTATACATTAAACTTAATGTATTGCGATGGTATTATTGCCTTTCTGAAACTTTAAAGAGACTGAGGAAGCTAATTATGTTTATTTATCGATCAAATATGTCGGTTTTTGGACATTCAGAGCAAAAAATGTCTTCCACTATACACCATTGCGTATACTGCGTCAAATCGAATGTGCTTACAAAGCTTGGCGCGTAGAATACATACTTTCGCTCTGTCTCCAGTCGCCTCCCTTTACTACACATACGTTTGTTACATGTTCTTCTGTAGGAAACCTAAAATTACTGGTTTATATGATTCTAAGAGAAAATAATAGATAGAAGGTAATTTTCTGATCAGTGGTCAGAGACACTGTTTAGGCTAGCGTTAGACAAACAGTGCCCGTCAGTTAGATCATGATGATAACTTTCTAATCGGAATGCTATAAATGAGACACACTGTGATGCTGCTCGCACAGTTTCAATATAATAAAGTTCATTGCCAAGAAAGCAGTTTCTAGCTGCATTGCAGATAACGTTAGTTTACTTCAATTTAGACTGATTTACCAAGTTTACAAGCGCACTGGCGGCTGCTTGACGCAATTTATGTTACCCAAGCATTACGGTATTTCTGCGTAAGCCATGCTCTGTTACCGAGTTGGACCGGTTTAATTCAAACGTATCCCACAGACTTCTGAATGTCTAAAATAGATGCTACAAGAATCGACCTGGCTTTGATTTAACAAACTCCTGTTTTGAAAAATTTCTTCTCTAATTATGTGCCTTACATACGTTTCACACGGCAAATTGATTTGCTAATCTTTTCTTTTGCTTGGTTGTATAGCTTGATCATTGTATAATATATATTACATGTTTGGATTACAGGATGAAGAAAAAAACGTGGAAAATTTCAAACAGAATTTTTAAACCGGAATTCCGGTTCCGGTATGGTTTTTGACCATTGCCGGAACCGCAACCGGAACACGATTTTCGCCGGAACCGGGATTCCGGTTATTCCCTGCCTGTGTCCGAATGCATACATGTATGGGTCAGATTTTTAGTTTCGGGCGTTGTGAAATCGTTTTTTTTAAACGATGGTCATCCTAGCTATAATGGTCCTTTTATTTTTTAATTCTTAACAACTGCTAACAGTAGAAACTGGTGAGACGTGTCTTAAACAAAACACAATTATTTATCACTATGAATTTTAACCGAAGCTTACTTTTCCTTGGCCAAGCTGGACTTTTATCGGAATTATCTATGTACCTATATCATATGTATATATATGAATTTTAACCGAAGCTTACTTTTCCTTGGCCAAGCTGGACTTTTATCGGAATTATCTATGTACCTATATCATATGTATATATATGAATTTTAACCCAAGCTTACTTTTCCTTGGCCAAGCTTGACTTTTATCGGAATTATCTATGTACTTATATCATATGTATATATATGAATTTTAACCGAAGCTTACTTTTCCTTGGCCAAGCTGGACTTTTATCGGAATTATCTATGTACCTATATCATATGTATATATATGAATTTTAACCGAAGCTTACTTTTCCTTGGCCAAGCTGGACTTTTATCGGAATTATCTATGTACCTATATCATATATATATATATATATGAATTTTAACCGAAGCTTACTTTTCCTTGGCCAAGCTGGACTTTTATCGGAATTATCTATGTACCTATATCATATGTATATATATGAATTTTAACCGAAGCTTACTTTTCCTTGGCCAAGCTGGACTTTTATCGGAATTATCTATATACCTATATCATATGTATATATATATGAATTTTAACCGAAGCTTACTTTTCCTTGGCCAAGCTGGACTTTTATCGGAATTATCTATGTACCTATATCATATGTATATATATGAATTTTAACCGAAGCTTACTTTTCCTTGGCCAAGCTGGACTTTTATCGAAATTATCTATGTACCTATATCATATGTATATATATGAATTTTAACCGAAGCTTACTTTTCCTTGGCCAAGCTTGACTTTTATCGGAATTATCTATGTACCTATATCATATGTATATATACGAACATTTAAAAACATTTCGCATCACATTTTCTTATAATTTGAGGAATATAATTGGTGCGTGATTTGCTGGATGCACAGATTGAAGACAGAGTAAAACTCATTATTCTTCGTTATCCGGTTATTTGTGCGAAACTGGGTTTTGTAGTTTTTTGGTTACATGATTCGGGCCTTGCGGAGTATTAAAACGAGGGGAGCGGAATTTCCGAAAATGTGTTCTTGATTGAGAATCTTCCTCTCCGTCTTCATTTATCGCGCAGAGACGGGTTCTACTGGATGTTACAGGGCCATGCGCTTGGACAGGACGGAGACCATCCTGGCGGTCTTGGTTGCATCGATTTACTCATCTTATTCGGTCTGCTCTTTGGCCTTTATCCTTGAATTCGACCTTCGCCGGCCCATTTTGCATTTGCACGGAGCACAATATAGACGTACCAGCGGAGCTGGTCTTCGTGCATTTTCTCGGCTATTGGAGCAACACCGTATCGCAGTCGGATGCCTCCATTTCAAGCCAGCGAAAAATTTTAAAAATCTACAAACATTTCGTTGCAAAATAACATTATTTTACAAGCATCATATTGGAAACTCTTTTACGCTAAAAATATGAACAAAATAACACGGTGTTTTTACTTTTCATTGTTACAAAGACAAAAAGAATGAGCAACATGCAGCTACACCGGGCATTAATGAAACACTGTTCAATTGAGGTATAAGCAGCCGCCTTGGCCTCCTCCTTCTTGGTGGGTCTTACCTCAGAGCTCGTCCGTTTTTCTGCATCCCTGCCATACCATTGATCACCTATTTTATTATATCATTGGCCGTAAAACTCGTTGTATTAATCAGGCATTTCTTTAAACCGTTAAAGTAATAAGTTTGAGGTTTCGTGATTGCAATGGAATGGTACTACTGTCGGAAGCTGCTGGAGTATTCAGGTGGTGGAATTTTCCAATTTAACTGTACGTAGACCAGAATATGTCTGGGCGTTTTCTCAATTACCGTAGGTAGTAGAACCTTGTAGCATTTAATTAAGATCACATAGCTAGTGCAAATAATTACGATGTAGCTTTTAATCGTCATAATTCAGCAACGGATTGGCTCCTCTGTTTTACAATTTACATGGGTGAAACTATGCCTTTGAAACTGTAATAATTGGGTTGCAGACCACCTTTTAGCTCTAAAGGTCGAGCTTCAGTCAAAGATTCCGAAAGTTTGCCGTTTTAATATTTTGTCATACTGACTTGGCGCGAGGTCATAAATAGAAACACATAGTGTCAGTAGTATAAAGGGAGACCGTTTTTACTACTGGTGTCGATGCACCGACCGGTCATTTGTAATTTCTTAGCGAAAATCGGTAATAAGGTAAGCCCCAGCAACTAAGAATATATTTTCATCTAGTGTTCCTGGTAAATTGCGCATAATCAAACTAATCAGTAGATAGAAAGTTGGTTGCTGCTATTTTTTACAGCCCACGACACTAACTAACTAAATTTCTGGGGAATCGACCTACATAATAAGTCCATATACATACACACATAATTGATCAACATCGCAAATTTGTGGAGGGAAGCCAAACGTATTTCTAAATATACGTACATGATTGACAAACTTGACATATTCTTCGGGGGGTACTTGCGCCCGTGTACTTAAACAGACACGATTTCATGGAAGCCTATGCACCAAGAACATTGGCATAAGTATACCCAGTTTTGTTTATGAAAATACCGGGTGTTTCATGGTGTTAGCCATATAATTTCGTGGTTAAATAACGTTGTGTTTGGTATATACGTTTTACTCGTGCGACGATAGTTGGGATTTCGTCACTCGCTGACGCTTTGTATATAAATAGCTGTATTTTTTGTATGTAAATTGATGTATTTTTTGTTTTGTGGGGCCCACGCTACTTACATTCTATGGCGCATTAGTTAAGGTCCAATTTTGACGGCAGTTGAGAATTTGGAGGCCGAGGTGCTTCTTTATGTTTGTAAAGGCGCATTATATTGCATTTTATGTTCCAATTATATTACTTAGTTGAGTATCAAATATATTTTACAGATAGTACCCATGTATTATATCATAATTTATGTATTCTATTCTTGTTGTATGCATCGATACGTATATAGCATATTTGTAAGGTTCATTAAAATTGTTTTTGATACTAACCGCATGTCTGATGATTTCATATTGCTTACATTGTTGTATTGCTAGCTCAGTACATACAATATTGCAAATAAACTTGCTTGGAATGCTGAAGTAGTTTGTATCGTTAATGCATGATTGGTTGTATATATGTTCGTTGCTAACAACTGTAGCTTAGCATCTATAGAGCATTCATGTTTGTTATTTGTTTTCAATTTGCTAACAGTCTATAAGTGAATTAGGGTAAATTAATTATGCGCCAGATATCTTATTGTGGTGTCTGTGTATATTGAACGAAATTGTCTGTAGTTTATGCATGAAAAGTTGTGATTGATATAATTTTGCTGAAAGCTTTAGCTAAAATAACAATCTGTGATGGCATGTGCGAGAGAAATATTGAAATGGAGTTTCCATTGCAGCTTTGAAACTAAAATCAGAGCTTCTGCAATATTTACTTCCTGAAATAAGACCAGGTGGCGTCGCAAGTTCTTCAAAAGTGGAACGGACCGGAAAAACAAAAAAGTAGAGGGTACCGGTGGGTTACATTCATTTTATTAGAACCCCATCAGTAAATTTTTAAAAGTTTGTCAGTTAAATGTGGAGGGGGTCCGCCTCACTCGCTCTCTTGCGATACCTCTGGATAAAAATACAGTAAGAAAACGTCAGTCTGAAAATTTTAGGCTTCAAAAATATGATTGTATTATCTACCTCCAGATTTCTCAAATTATTTTGGACCTATCCGACTCGGTGATATTTTCATGGAGGTTGAGTATGTTTTGGTTAGGGAGCTTGAATTTTCTATTATGGTTTCGCTCACTTGCTCTGTTGCGATGCTTCTGGATAAAAGTAAGTAAGAAAACGTCAGTCTGAAATTTTTAGGCCTCAAAAATATGATTGTATTATCTTGCTCCAGATTTCTCAAATTATTTTGGATCTATCCGACTCGGTGATATTTTCATGGAGGTTGAGTATGTTTTGGCTATGGGAGCTTGAATTTTCTATTATGGTTTCGCTCACTTGCTCTGTTGCGATGCCTCTGGATAAAAGTACAGTGAGAAAACGTCAGTCTGAAATTTTTAGGCTTCAAAAATATGATTGTATTATCTAGCTCCAGATTTCTCAAATTATTTTGGATCTATCCGACTAGGTGATATTTTCATGGTGGTTGAGTATGTTTTGGTTAGGGAGCTTGAATTTTCTATTATGGTTTCGCTCATTTGCTCTGTTGCGATGCCTCTGGATAAAAGTACAGTAAGAAAACGTCAGTCTGAAATTTTTAGGCTTCAAAAATATGATTGTATTATCTAGCTCCAGATTTCTCAAATTATTTTGGATCTATCCGACTAGGTGATATTTTCATGGAGGTTGAGTATGTTTTGGTTAGGGAGCTTGAATTTTCTATTATGGTTTCGCTCACTTGCTCTGTTGCGATGCCTCTGGATAAAAGTACAGTGAGAAAACGTCAGTCTGAAATTTTTAGGCTTCAAAAATATGATTGCATTATCTAGCTCCAGATTTCTCAAATTATTTTGGATCTATCCGACTAGGTGATATTTTCATGGAGGTTGAGTATGTTTTGGTTAGGGAGCTTGAATTTTCTATTATGGTTTCGCTCACTTGCTCTGTTGCGATGCCTCTGGATAAAAGTACAGTAAGAAAACGTCAGTCTGAAATTTTTAAGCTTCAACAATATGATTGTATTATCTAGCTCCAGATTTCTCAAATTATTTTGGATCTGTCCGACTCGGTGATATTTTCATGGAGGTTGAGTATGTTTTGGTTAGGGAGCTTGAATTTTCTATTATGGTTTCGCTCACTTGCTGTGTTGCGATGCCTCTGGATAAAAGTACAGTAAGAAAACGTCAGTCTGAAATTTTTAGGCTTCAAAAATATGATTGTATTATCTAGCTCCAGAGTTCTCAAACTATTTTGGATCTATCCGAATCGGTGATTTTTCATGGAGGTTGCGTATGTTTTGGCTATGGGAGCTTGAATTTTCTATTATGGTTTCGCTACTTTCAAACCATGTTACGTATTTGAGTTTGCATGTAATTGTTAGCGCAGCATCCAGATCTTGGTACTACTATGCATAAAAACACTTAATACAACAATTCGCAAGAACAAATTAGCGAGTGTGAAGAAACATTTACCCAAAAATCTTTCCATATACATATACGTAAGGGTACCTAATACTTAAAAATGGCTTTTTATCACCATTAAATTTTCGGTTTTGAATTTCTATTCTATTTTTGATTTCCACTCAACTCAATTTGATTGCTCAGCGGGAATCATTTGGGATTTGAAATACAGGAACACTTGAATACATGACTAAGCTTACAAGCATCCCGCCGAGTATAATTTTTTTATCTTTTAAAAATTTAAGTTTCAGCTCACTTTCTAACAGCTACATTAAATTTGTCCCTGAACGGAGATGAATTGTACTTGAAAGCTAGGAAATATCACAGAACTGCCATTACCAGATTTAAAATATGTAAATCTGGGATAGCATTGAACCAACTCAAATTTGCTATTTGTTACGTAACAGTGGATACGGATTCCACATCAGGTGTTGAAAAACAAAATGGTTAGTGGGGTGATTTTAAGTATACTACCGCATAATTTGATGTCTCATATTGAAGTTACGTAAAATTTAATTACATCTTGCATTTAGCATATTATATTAAGTAAATGCTTATGCCGTTGCTTAAGACGTGTCGCGATCACAATATATGTTTGGAAGTTACGCTTTATATATGTAGTAAAATATACGCAGCACAGCAATATGATATGAAACACCTGAGGGTACAATGGTCATTAAAACCGGACACAAAGTATTGAAAAAAATTAACTGTTAGATATTTAATACGTTTTGTTCATAAATTGCCGTATTGATATTAAATTTAACACGGTAATTATCATACCTATACGAATCGTACAGCTATGCTTAGTATGGTCAAGTCAAATCAGATTAACCATAACGTAAGAAGGACGAATCTAGCATCTGTTGAAAATATTGCCGCATAGATTATATACACAATAAACATGAAAAGTCGATTATAACTATTAACACTGACGGGCTTCAGGAAAGTGAAGGGGTCGGAGCGCCCCTATTCAGCCTACTACTGACGACCTCTGATCTCCAAATTTTTAACCGATTTCCACCGATTATAACTTAACACTGACGGGCTTCAGGAAAGTGAAGGGGTCGCAGCGCCCCCTATTCAGCCTACTACTGACGACCTCTGATCTCCAAATTTTTAACCGATTTCCACCGATTATAACTATTAACACTGACGGGCTTCAGGAAAGTGAAGGGGTCGGAGTGCCCCTATTCAGCTTACTACTGACGACCTCTGATCTCCAAATTTTTAACCGATTTCCACCGATTATAACTATTAACACTGACGGGCTTCAGGAAAGTGAAGGGGTCGGAGCGCCCCTATTCAGCCTACTACTGACGACCTCTGATGTCCAGATTTTTAACCGATTTCTACCTATTATAACTATTAACACTGACGGGCTTCAGGAAAGTGAAGGGGTCGGAGCGCCCCTATTCAGCCTACTACTGACGACCTCTGATCTCCAAATTTTTAACCGATTTCCACCGATTATAACTATTAACACTGACGGGCTTCAGGAAAGTGAAGGGGTCTGAGCGCCCCTATTCAGCCTACTACTGACGACCTCTGATCTCTAGATTTTTAACCGATTTCCACCGATTATAACTATTAACACTGACGGGCTTCAGCAAAGTGAAGGGGTCGGAGCGCCCCTATTCAGCCTACTACTGACGACCTCTGATCTCCAGATTTTTAACCGATTTCCACCGATTATAACCACTAACACTGACGGGCTTCAGGAAAGTGAAGGGGTCGGAGCGCCCCTATTCAGCCTACTACTGACGACATCTGATCTCCAAATTTTTAACCGATTACCACCGATTATAAAAATGATACCGAATTTCCGGCCTGTGTTTAAGAATATTTCTATTTTATAACAAAAGTAAACAAAGCAGATAGGATTAATTAGCAAGGACGAATCTAATCAAAGTTGTAATATTGCTACATAGATTTCAAATTTGCAAAAACTAAGAAACGAGTCCTTTGTGACAGCTAACACTGGGCACTATTTATCACAATGATACAAGTGACAAATTAATATTGTTGTTTCAGCTAGCCCTTGGGAAGACTACAATAAACTGAAGCCCGAAGCTGTTTCTTACTGTCACGATCCAGATCGATTAAAAGCTGATCACCCACTTACGATCATGGTTAGTTAATCCATTTAAACATGACATACATGGATATTGTCTATATCCAATATCTATTGGGGAAACATTAAATTTGTTATATATAAATTTTTCAATAAAGGTTATAAAACTGTTGAAAAATTTTATTTAGGAAGGTATTTTTTTGACATTTCGACATTTAGTCTGTTTGGTGCGGCAGAACATGCTCAAACGTATGGTTTTATTTAATGCTGCGTGGGCAGGGGTATTCACATTTTCCCTTTTCACGATTCCAGAAAATTCGGAATTTCTATACAATAGACGCTATCGATAATTATTGTAGACTGTAAGTGAATTGTGGTGACATTTGCGTATCTAGTGAAACAATTCGACTGCATATTTTTGCTTCGTCATTCTCGCGCACTTTTTGTATGAAATGATGCTAAATAAGCAAATAATTTGAGATTATAACAGATATTAGGGGTAGCGATGTAGCCGGACCGGCCCGATTCGCTATTTATCTGAAGTAGAACGATTCGTTACAGTTTTTAAATTTTTATTATCTCATGGCACGCTAAAATCGGGTCCGACAACAACCTCTGACTTGTTTTTTAACAGCGATCTCAAACTATTTATCACAGATTGTGAACTAATGATATCGTCCTGCGTACACAAGAGCATCAAGCAAACGGAATCAAATTATGCAAGGAGACAAGCCGCATTGGTTCGAACATTGTTGATGCCAGGTTACAGTGAACTTCTTTATCGGCCACTTACTGCACGTAATATCGAGATAGCCGCGCTCTCTCAATTATTGCGAATTCCCGGAAACAGCATGACTAACATCAGCTCCCCCGACGCTGAATACGATCTTCTGTTTTGGGGATGCGAAAAAGGCGGCCAACAGGGAGTAGGTTTTGCGATCAGGAAGGACAGCCTGGATGCCGTGATGTTCTGGAATCCGTTCAATTTACGACTAGCATACGTGAGAATTCGCTTAAAGCCATGCAACCTATCTATTGTTGTTGCCTATGCACCCACAGATGCCCACAGTTGCGGAGACAATGACGATTTCGTTGAAGGTTCAATCATCTGATAGCCTCCATCCCCGCAAGAGACATCCTCCTAGTGTGTGGTGATTTCAGTGCGAAAGTGGAACCGCGCGAACCGGGCGAAAACAATGTCCTAGGCCCTTTCGCTCATGGTTCTCGAACTGACAACGGAACCATCGCGAATTCCATGAATTGTTTTTCGCCAGCACCAATTTCAAGCATTCTGCAAAGCAATAGCACACCTGGTGATCCCCCAGCGAGCGCTATTTTTAGCTTGATCATGTCCTTATTCGAAAAAGATGGAAGTCTGCTGTAAGAGACTGCATGACTGTTTGGGGCAACCTGCTTCCAAGTGACCATGGCATGATACGGCTGCAACTACACTTAAAGCTTGACGTCAACCATTTCAAGCGTAGAGATTGTCCAACCGACGCCAGCTGCCTACGGGACAATAGTATCGCAGAAAAGTTCTCCACCTCAGTGTCCAATCGCTTCGCCGCCCTGGCAGGATTAGTGGACTCTCAAGCTCCGCCATGGTCTTGTGGTTCTGACTGCACTATTGCAGCCCTGGGGGAAGTTGCACCGAAGCCGAGACCGAAGAAGCGGCATCGATGGCTAGACGCGCCTACAATAGAGAAAGCCGAGCTGCTTAGTCATGCTGCAAAGGAAACTCGAGGACCTTCTCAGGTCCAGCTTGCCCCACAGCATCAGGGAGTCTAAGGATGAGAAGCTCAAGGCACTTGCCAACGAGATGAACCAAGCAGCTAGGGTACATGAGCACCGCAGGCTGTACCAGCTAATCAGACAAGGTGCAGAGCCGCAGAATCCCGTGCGTGGCATGATACGCGACAGCACGGGTAAGAGTATGATCTCCGCATCTGCGCAAGTCAATCGTTGGAGAGAACATTTCGACGAACTCCTGCATAACGACGCGCCAGCAGATCCGCTAAAAGATCACGACCTTCCTTTCAAGTGTTTTTACGAAAGCGCGATCGATCACTCCGCACCAACGCGTGACGAAGTCCTCAAAGCGGTTAAAGATCTTCGCAGCGGGAAAGCAGCCCGAGAGGACGGTATTCCTCCAGAATGCCATAAGATCTCAAGAGACCTTATTGATACGCTGCACGCCACAATCTGCGACGTATGGGCAACGAGGTCATACCAGAGAACTGGGGTACCCCCATCGTCATTTCATTCCACAAGAAGGGTGACAAGTTCATCTGCTGCAACTATCGAGGTATATAGCTGTTGAATATTCTTTCAAGGTGCTGGAAGTAGTAATCTGCAAAGATTCAAGGGACACCGGGAACGACCTGAACGAGAGCAACAGTGCGGCTTTCGACCTGGTCGCAGCACAATCGGCCAGATACTGAGCACGACGATCATGTTCCAGAATCTTCATGAATATCGGAGACCAGCTGCCGTGGCCTTCGTTGATTTCAAAGCCGCAATCGACTCAGTTCACCGAGAATCGCTGTACAAGATCTTGGAGACGGACGGCGTACCGGTGAAGATCGTATCCCTAATCAAGTCGCTGTTTGAACCATTTTACTGCAGCGTGCGAATAAATGACACGTTATCTGAACACTTTGAGGTCAGGTCTGGAGTGAGACAAGGTCAATCTTGTCACCCATCCTCTTCAACTACGCAATTGCACGGGTGATGAAGACCGCCCTGGTTAACAACGACGGTGTTATTTTTGACGCAAATGGCATGAAGTTCACAGATGCCGCTTATGCCGACGACATAGCCATAGCCGCATCGCCCGTCAGCGAACTATAACATGTTCTCATTCGAGTCGACACAGCTGCAAAGCGCATTGGTCTGGTCATCAGCTCCCAGAAGACCAAGATCGACCTGCTGCATCGAGAGACATCAAGATATCGTACTGAACGGTTCTGTGCTGGAACATGTCGAACAATTCTGTTACCTGGGCAGGACTTTTACGGGATAAGGGGCTTGCGAGGCCGAGATTAAAAACCGCCTAAACCATGCCAGGTCAGCCTTTGCTGGCCTACGGCATGTGTGGAACTCGGCAGACGTGCCCGTTCCCACGAAAGTTCAGATATATAATTATGCCACTCGACCGATTCTGTTCTAAGCCTGCAGAACATGGACAGCGAAATCAGCTACTCAGCAGCAGATCAACACGTTCGAAAACTTCTGTCGACGCCGGATTCTAGGCGCAACAAAGTTCGATCATATCATGAATGAAGACCTTCGTCGAAGAGTTGGTCACGAAACCGAGGTGTCGACACTGCTGAGGAGGAAGCGCTTGCGGTTGGTCGGCCATGATCTGAGGATGTTCGACAACAGGGTCCCGAAGTCACTGGCTAAAGCAACGTCCCCGGACGCCTGGACTCGACCGCGCAGAAGATCTCACGAGACCTGGCGACGTCAAACAATCAAGGATTGTCACCAGCATTTTCGATACGTGCCGCTACGCCAATGGCAACAATACCCGATGTCGCATATCGAACCAACTACAGCGAAGAGAGAAGAGTGACGACGAGTCATTAGCATTGAGGCCCCCCACAACCGTGGGGCCAGGTGAATACCAGGTGAATACTAGTCATCTGTATTTCACTGCAGAATTTTAAATCACAAATTATTACTAAACAACCGGTAATCAGCTAAGGCATAGTTTCCGCTGTAAATTATTAATATTGTTGTGTTGTTTGCAGGTCTTTATATTTGTGTTATAGAAAGTCCACTTCAACTGAAGGATGGAATAAAATTTGTCCCACAGAAATGAAAATTACTGAATGTTCATCGCACCTGAAGAATTACTAGGTGCGTGCAATTTCTTAGCACCAACAAATTTTTAAATTACTGGGTAATTACTGTGTATTACGACCAGTTTCCAGAAAATTGCTGAGCGCATCGAACAGGGGCGTCACTTGAATTTCGCAAAGGAGGGTGTCTAGTCCTATAATAAGTGGCAAAAAGGAGGGGTCTAGGGGCTCTATAGGTATATACTGTTTGCCTGCTATCGGGCACAAAAATATACACACAAGAATTTGCACCGGGAAATAGACCTCCCAACTGAAGAAATTTTAAAAAATTCGAAGCAGATACAGAGCGAAGAAATTTACTTTCTCGCCAGTAACTCTTAAGTAAGATATAATTTTGTGATTTTCGCTTCTGTGCGGGCTATCTCGGGTTTATTATAAAAAAGAAAAATAATCAATTAAAAATGGGGGTCTAGACCCCCAGATCCCCCTAGTTACGCCCTTGGCATAGAATTTACCCTCAAGTTTTCGGATTCGTGGTTCTATGTAGCACCGACAAAGACAAAATTAATGGGACATTTTTTATCCTCGCTCTTTAGTTTTAAAGTAGTTAATTTATTATTTTGCAATGATGCAATATCGAGCATAAAATTTATGGGCTGAAAACAAACGTTTACTCAGGTTGCATTTTATTGCAATTAATTAGTCAGCCAGACACGAATTTTTCGTGCTCCAAATGCCGATTTCATCAGTTGCATAATGGGTTGATAGCTGCAGTTGTTTGAAATACTGATAGTCAAGTCAATTGAGCCGTTTATCGATTAGAAGTCATTTGATACCGCTCAGGACAGCATCCGGTTACAAATCAGTTTGTATATATCCAAGTCGTAACCTTAATGGTACCTGACCGACAGAGCTTGCGGTCCTGGTGGTAAGCTATTTGTCTTGTTTTACCATTGCTTTTGAAAGGCATGACATTATAGGGTTGTTTGAATTGAAAAGATAACTTTTGTTTCTCATTCCGACGCGTCTTGCTTGTTCATTCGTTTAATTCGTTCAGTGATCATTGTAATAAAATTGAGTTCCCTACACCGATCTTTTATGATGATTAATTGAAATGACGTCTATTCTCATGTAATCGCCATTCGTTTATCACCGGCGAAAATGTTACTACCGTTTGAGATGGATAATGGAAAATTTAAATCCTAATCTTAAAAGTTTAAAGTAACTCTGGCCTTCTAAAGCGGACTTTTAGTAGTGCTTCGTTTAGTGTTTGCTACTATCATTATTTTCAACTTGTTTGCACACCTTTTCTTTGAGTTTTAATTTTTTTTGGTTTTACTAAAAATGGTTGATAATCGCAACGCTACCAGTAAAATCGTTCGACCAAATTCAACGTCAATAGTTGTATGGAAAAAATGGCCAAGCCTCATTCTATCAGCTATCATTAATGTGTGCGACGAAGAATTTTGCTGTCTCCAGCTGGCAAGGTTATGTAAGGTAAGATGTTTTTGTTGGTACTGGCTAGTGGAATAAGGTAAGAATATTTATATGAAAGTTATCCTGGCTTGTACTGATTGTTCTCTCGAATTGGATGGTTTAGAAGCGACTTGATATCTAATGTCTGACATAGATTGTGGATCCTTTATCAATCGTCGATTTCGATGTTGGAATGAGCATATGTTTATATAAGGTAAGCATTATTTTAAATATTATGAATCAGGTTTGAAAAATATGTTACATTGACGGAATTCTTTATCGTGACCAGCACATGTAATATGTTGTTCATAACTCAATCCGGGCACAATACATGCAAATGGGAAGGTACAAGCGTACTAAAGAACTCTTAGTTAAACTATGGAAAACAATATCTGTTTTGGTTAATAGGAACTACGTTTACAAATACGTTAGATTTTCTGTCGTGACCAACGCAACTTACAGGTAGTTCTTAAGTCATTCCAGTGCAATACATACAGATGGGAACATGGAAAGGCGGCTACTACAGATTCTACGTAGACGTTTTTACGTACATATACAAGAAGCAAAACAATAATAGTTATTATCACCAAATCAGAAAGGCGATTGTTTCAGATATGATGCTGGCTAGTCAATAATCACTCGCGGGCAAGTACATGCATATTGTGAAAGCTTGTCAAAAACTGATGCGGGAAGCGCGCATAAATGCTGGAGGCCACATTGCATATAACAGGCGTGTGAATTCATTTTGAATATTTCCGTTAGAAATAATTGGGTAGTCTTCGTGCCATTACGTCCCGCTGATGACCATCCCACAATAAACACGACTATTGACTATATGTAAAACTTTGTACAACTAGAAACTCGAGCAAAACTGTAGTGTAAATACCTAATTCGGCAAATTCATAAATGTAACAATAGTGTTTCACACTTATATTTTTGACGGTTTCACGAAGATTGAGATGGTAAAGCCGATTATTTTACTGGAGAAACGTATTGAACAAGCATTTGCAAGCACAGATTTTCCCCGACATAAAATCTCGTTGTCTTATGGATATTATATAAAACTTTATTTGCTTTCCCACTTCTTAGCCTGGGAAAATTCCCATGCATGACCAGTTTCAGTTACAAACGGTTGTGTGTTTTGATGAATCACACAAAATTATCTCATCCAGTCATGTGGTAGATTTAAAGGCTAGAACATTAAAAAGCTTTTAGTACTAAAGTTCGACCGTTTGCAGCAGCTTTCTAATATTGACATAAAAAGTTCAAACCGGTGATCGCTGGTTGGAGTAGGTTCATATGGTCATAATGTTCGAAGCTGTGATTTGTTATTATACTGCTTGGTTTATTTTATAACTATGATGGTTCTTATGTCGGAAATTGTTCCTCTCCTTCCCAACAGTTGCTTGGATAGAAACAAAGCCAAAAATAACTCAAGATGAAGTCTTTTGATATCCGTTAATTGTGGATGATCTTATGCGAAATGGTGAACAAGTAAATTATATAAAATCTGGAATTATATTAATTAGCCGATTTAAGGTTTGAAATATGATCCGCACCACTTATCGTGCTCAGTCGAAATCACATGCACAAAAATACAAGAACACATGTACATTCGGAACCTTAATTGCATTTACTAAAACTAGAAACATCCATGGCCAAACCGTCCCAACAATACTGATATTGCAACTCTTTCAGAATTCTAACGTAAAATAGCCAATTCGCGAAAACATATAATCATTGATGTTTGAATTTACATTGATTTTTGAACTATATAGTTTGGCGCACGCATCACCTAGAAGGCAACTGAAAGAAATTCCACTTGTCAACAGAATATGCAAAATTAAAATGCGATATCCTAACTAAAAGACATAAAAATAGCAAATATAATTTTCTATTTCAAAATCAAGCCTCTGGGAATTTGAACTTGATTCAAAACCCTGACAGCTTAAAATATATAAACGATTCGCTCACGATTATATGAGTGGAATATTTAGCGGCAACATCAGTACGAATTCTGTTAAATTTTTCATCAGTATGATCTCATTTGATGCAAACCTAGCTCTTGAACACAACTCATAAAGCAGGCATTGATTAGAGACTTCAGCCAAATATATATTCCTGCCACCTAATATCGGAAAATATTGAAATTTCCTGGCGTTATAATTGTTATGTTGGCTATTCGCACAGAATATTTAAACCCGACACATATTCAATGTCAAACCTTGGGGGATAATAAACACATACCGTTCGAAATTTCTCGGAAACTTTTCATTGCATATGATCCCTTTACTGCAAAAAATATGCGTTCGTTTGCAGAATTAATGCACATGGTAAGCACTGTATGTTTCAGCGGTTTATGCATCCCATCTTTAGTAGCGTTTATATACCTCTCAAAAGAATTATATTTATTGTCGTTTAACAATGTAGGCTTATTGGTAACCGCATGGGTTTGTCTTAACTTACACACTTGCTACATTTGTTGTTTGTTTTTGCTTGTATTACCATACGTTCATGGATGAATGAAACTAGCTTTCTAGTCCTACGATTTGCAATGAACTACAATCATCCACTGCAATTTTCTCAACCACATGCTTAAGCGTGACTCCACTTTGGGTAAGTTCCCTATGTTGTTCTTTTGGCAAGTCAGTTCACGATCCTAAAAGGGATATTCGCACACAAATTGCGTTTTTTAAATTATATACGCGAACACGATTTCTGATATACAAACACGTACAGGCGTTGTTCGCGGACAATGTTTTGCGATTTAGCATCGTAATTTGCTGACTGCGTGTTTTTTTATATATTTATACGCACATTGATTTATATATATCCGATTCATATCCGAACATATCCGATTCGCCAAGCGATCGCTAGCAATGATGCGAAATATGCAAATGTACGCGTACGCCACATAACGATTGTCATGACATAACCTCTGTTCAAATCCGGTATACTGCAAATACCGATAACAGAAATGAAAGGGAATTTTTGCACTATTCAGTTCGTAACTTTGACAATAGAACACCCATATTTTACGCACCTAGAGTGGACTCACGCATTATATCTTTAAACTATGAAAATTCTACATAACCTTCTTCTCTATATTTTCTGTCTCGGCGATAGAAATTACAGTTAGTTCCCACAGTCGCAATCATTAAATCATGAATTCGTATTTATGGTACACAAACAACAATTTTAAAGCAGCAGCGCATTGAGTTAGTTACACATATAAAATCGATTCGAGGTTGAAAATTTATCACCTGGTCTCCGTGTACTATAGAATTTGCACTTCATAAATTTTTGGCTTAGTCATAATAACGTTTTCTTGTTTTATTTCTTTTTCTTGTTTGAGATATAAATTTACTTTGGTTCCTATGTCCAAGGTACATAGATCTGCAGTTTAACACATAGCTGATGCTCTGATTACCTTATATTGCAGTCGCAAGGTGCCTCCATGCTGATAAAATGTCCCAATTCGTTCCAGTTGTTCTAATTTGCTCGATATGTGCAGGTCTAAAACATAGGAGAAGTACCAATTAGGAGCAATTGACCCATGCTACGCTTTGAAGTCGGAAACCGTACCTATAAAGAAATGTGCAATAGTTCTGTGTTTGGACGCTAATTTTCTATATCGGGTTTCATAGATTCCGACAACTCATCATTTGAAAGGTTTTGTTTACATACCCGTTTTGTGTAGCGTAGCTGCCAACATTTTTTCTAACAGCGCAGTTTGAATGTAGTTGTTTTGAGGCATAGTCTCGGCCACTGTCATAATCAGGAATTAGGGGTATAGCAAAAATATGTAAACATTTAGACGCTTTGGTTTAAAAATTTCCGTGAAACGGTTACAAAACCTTTCTGTTCCTTAGTGAATTGCTATAAAATTGATCTTCATAGCGTTTCGGAAAAATTTAGTTATTATTATTAAGAAGCATGAAAAAGAACATGAATATGATAACTTAAAGACAAAATTCGCACGACGCGCATATTGAAGATCTTTACAACACACTGGTATTTTAGTCTTCAAATCTCTAGTTGTAGAACACGTCACGTATCCTTAAATGTATATTGTGGGAGTGAAGAATATGTTTGCCCTACAATGACATTAGAAAGGGGGCGTACGAATGGGACGCCCAGAAGCCCATTATCCAGTTTATTTCCTTAATTTCAGTAAATATTTAGTTTAAAAATTTTATTATTTTATTTTACATTTTATTCTATAATTTATCAAGCCATTTCCTGCATTCTCACATCAAATGCGATTTTATTTTTTGAAGATAACCTTTTAAAGTTAGTTTTCTTGGTGGTAGTTGAATTACCACCTGAGAATTGGATAACTAGGATATACTTACTGCACACACTCCTCCCCGAGCTTCCACACACGCTATCAACCTAAATCACACATTTTTCTATACATAGGAACCTGGGCCATGCCTGATATAGCCGCTGCATGCCTAAGTAGGCAATGCACCTAGTACACCGGCAACATGCGGGAAGACTAAAATCAGTCTGCTCCTCAACAACAGTTTTCCCAATTCTATGATTTACAGTTTCCATGATTTTCAATAACGATCGGTGATCGGTATTGCGCTATAAATACTATACGTTTTGGTCTCTGGTAGCATCTCAGCTAGTAGCACACATTAAAAGAGTTGCGTTGTAGAAACGTCTTTTTACATTCTTTAATATTTTAATTCATATTTCCTTTGTCCAATGTCGTGTTCCCAAAAAGATACCAATTTTATTGTTGGTTCAGAAATCTAAAGCATAGCTGCTCAGATGCTGTTATTTTTTAATGCAATAGCATGCACACCAGTATATATACTACTTTTAGAACAACATACGAATGGCTATATATTGCTGTTTTTATTTAACTATACCGTTGTATCGTAAGTATGCCAAGAAAATGGTACTTAGAAAAACATCTGATACCGCCTAATATTGTGATAATAAGGAAGCCTAGCTTGTGCTGCATATATCATTTCAATGCATGAGTTAAAGTTGTTTGTAATATAGTTTTGGGATAATTTATTCGAAAACGTTGCCTATTAAACGCACCACGATGGTAGTTTTTTGATATTTTGAATAAATACATTCACCAGGTTTTCTAATCGGCTACGCGCCTTCCGTTATATTTTAGTCATACACCTCCGCAGGAACAAAGTCGGAACATGAAACTCCAAATGACACGCATTTAACTATATACCATTTTAGTCTATTCTGTTTGAAATTTTCTGCTGATTTCGGCTCTGTTTGTGGAAATTAAACAATTGAAGCTGATCCATTATAAGCATCTGACGGGTACAACTCTGCATGCTTGTTAAAGGAATTGTACAAAATTTGTTTGTAAAGTGATAGATGTCTGCTTTATTAATCATGATGATAAATTTTATGCGCAAGTAAACGTAACACAAATATATCCCAGACGTATTAAGCCTTAAACGTTGACGTGATTCAGTTATAGTTTACTGAAGCTAAGTAACCTTTAAAATATGGCATGTATTTTGCACTATCGTCTAAAAATATGGTATACCACGTATTTGAACTCATAGCGGGCATTTGTTTCTGCATTTTAATGAACTTGTTTTTACGAGTGTAAATCATTCGGCTTCAAATTTCAAGACTCATATTTTGTCGGCGGTTCAATATCACGAATCTGGTGGCTATTTACTTAACTTTGTAATTGACAGAGTTCTATTAATGCGCGAGTAAACCTAAACTGACCCCGTCAACCATCCAATTTTGTATTTTTGCGCAAAATTTGTTACGGAACGCTTTTTGGTTACGGAACGTCAATTGAAGTCCAGCGTAAAACTGTTGGCCAACACAGCGCTCACAATTGAAATCTGACCATTTTGTGTTCGCGAAAAGTCAAGCAAAATTGCCCAAATATTTGAGAACGAAAATTTGTCGATTTGATTGTGACATCACTTTTACATTAAATTTGTTCGTGAACACTGAATAATCCAAATTTAAATGCTAATGAATTAGGGAGCATAATTTCTGCTAATTGAAATGGCCGAAATTCTGTTCGAACACAAGGTCTAATTTCTGGCACTTGAATTTAATTTTGCCAATTTGCGGTTATCGAAAAACCGAACGAAATTAAGCCTCTTTTCCGTGGCAAGGGTTTGCGATTCGATAGCGGTAATGACAAAATATGATGGATGGCGTGGTCACCTTAAGTTTGCTCACGCATAAGTAGCAAATTTTTATGTTGTCTTCATACAAGGACTTACGTACCTATTAATGGCCTGCGTCCAAGTTACCGAATTATATTGAAACAGAATAGTAGAATATACAAATACACATCTTGTTACTCTTTATGCTTGCCAGGCCTGGCATGCACGTGTGTGCACGATGGAATCTCCTACATCCAGTCGACAAGGTCATTACAACCACATGTACATATTGCGCTGCGACATAAGGGATAGCAACATCAGTTAAGTTTTACACATTTAACTACATTTCGGTTTGTAGATGTTTACCGAATTAAAAGATAAGTGAAAACTAAAAGATGTCAATTTTTATATTCAAACTATTTTGCACCGTGAATAATTTTTAAAAGTTCTTTGTGACTTTTTGAATCGCAAACTAGGTTTAATGTAAAACAAATATGTCTTAGAGCCATAAGGTGCTATCCATAGTACATCCAGTTGAGACGTGTATCTGACATAAACCTTGACAAGTATATGCATGGCTGCAGATCGTCATTACTGGACCCATAGATATATGCCTGCGAATAAATTAGACTAGTTTTCCAGTTATTTACAGGATTTTTCCTATCACACGAATAGAACTTTCAGCCACGCTGTGTAGCTATTCAGAACAGCAAAATAAGATGGCTAGTTCATTCGGTTCAATACGCCTTGGCTTGCCTCTAAAATGTTTGAAAGTGCAGGATTTTGTTCATAAAATAGTTATCTTTGTACTAATTATTTAAATGTAGATGTTAAAGTTATCATTTCGTTCCTGGGCTATAGATCTAGCCAAACAATTTTCAACATGTTTTGATCCAAAATTGAAGCTTTGGCTCTTTTGTAGCCGCGATAAGAAAGTTTTAAAGTTTGTTGTGGTTTTGGCCTAATATCAGATAGATCAATACCATCTTATATAATACAATAGTGAATTTTATCATAATATTCTATGTATTAAATAATATACTGTATAATAACATATGAGATAACATTTTATATGATTAAATATACAAAATGCAATAAATCCTGATGGAACTGGTGGTGTCGAGTTGCATGGGAAAATGATTTTATTTATATTCCTATAAAGCAAAGTTTAAAGTCATAAAGCAGTGCCAACCTGATCGATTCGATTTTAAGCAAATATTGTTTTTAACAGTAGTGGTGAGAAAATAGGGTCCTAGCGAATCCCAGTCCTGAGTTTAAAAATTGCTGTCATGCGACCGCGAACACTTGCCGAGGTGTGCGATACATGGCTCGGTTAATTAATATCAGCTTATATAAGACGCACTCAGCTTAAATGATAACAAACATGGAGCAACGATCTACTAAATTGTAACCTGCTTTGAATTGAGCAGAGGCTACGACAGCGATTCCCAATAACAAATTAGGGCATTTAATGCGTTAAATTAAATGAAAATACGCCAATTTTGGTACCAATCGAACAAATTTATGGAAAACAAAAATAATCCATTATATATATTATTTTTCCGCAAATAAATAGTTTTTTAATTGTATCTTTCATTTCACTACTTTGAGCTAAGTCCAAGTTGAAGGTTGCGACGTCGACGGTCCAAGCTATTGATATTCTCATCCGAATTATGTTTTGCGCGGTTAAAATCATCAATTTTAATATATAGCTAGACAATAAGATCTCTAATTCTGGCTACGATTTTTGTTTTACCTTTTTCTTTTTTCCAGTATAATTATAGTTCAATATGTACCGTAGCTGGAATTTGCGACCAAGCTGCTTAGTATATATAACATTCTAAAGATTAGCATATAAGTATAACAGTTAAAATCGTGGATGTCATTCTATTTCATAGCGCAAGCTAAATGTGGATTTTACTAGTACAGCTGCGTTCCCACTTGCATTAAGTTATTTTCGTATAACTACACTTGAAAATTAGACAAATTACCATCATTATTACCGCTAATTACGATTACGATTCTATATTACGATAATTTAGTAGCAAATTGTGACCGTTCTGCAGAAACATCAACAACACGCTTTAGTCTGACCGGTTGAATTATATCGAAATACGCGTATTCTCATTCACAGCTATTTGAAAGCGATAGTGTTTAATGCGTGTATGAATCAAAATTAAATAAGTCTCTTTAATACAGATCAGATTAGACATATCTAATTCGGTTTTGACAGACCAGATATGCCGAAGCTAGCGATATTTTATTTGCACCTGTGTCAAAACTGTTTTTGAAAATTATTATTGTAGATCATTATTGTTTCTTATTAAATATTAAACAACTGGGTAGGCATTTCATCTGTTGTCACTCGCGTACAACTGCTTAAGTCTGTTTAATTATGCATTTGAGCACATTTAAACGTCAGAAAAAAAGTAGGATATGTTAATTAAAACCTCCGAGATTTACCCTTGGTAATACCAAACATCAATTCGTCACAAAAAGCTCGTTCACTATTATAGTCCAAGAACTAAAAGGTGGATGTGTCTTCATTCTATTCCATAATTTAGAAAAAAGGAGTGCGCGTTAGATAACGTTAATACGCTTACTTTGGGAAGCACCATCATCCCATATTTAATCATACTGTTTCGATATAAAATATGAAGTTTAATCTATAACCTAATTTCGTTATATTTGCTTGTACGTTCTGATCCTTCATGATCTTTACCGAAGCAATGTTATAAAACTAAAGTTCAATACTGATAATTATGGAATCCCATGGTTCAAAGTTACAGCATAATAAAAATAATTCTACTCAAAGCCAAATGTTGTAATCTCTTATTGCTAAATTCCAGTTTCAATCAGAAAAAGTAGACTAAATCCCAAATATTAACTATGTGGTGTTTTCAACGTTTGATGTTTGAAAATACACACTTTTCTCGACGGCATGGTAATACAGTCATCAAAAACAAGCCGGGTGTATTTTCCACTGCCTGGTCTCTGCTGAGCCATCTGTAATACTCAGTCTTTTTCAAAGTAAAAACGATGCGTATTTAGACAAAGAAAAAGAAAGACTTCTTTAACCGATGTTCTAGTAGGCAACGAACATCTCGAAACAACTGGGTTTTCTACTTAAGAAGTCTTTCGATTTTATACTACTAATGTAGG
>JASANE010005758.1:0-99114 GCA_030248225.1 Trileptium ribeirensis | reverse complement strand
TTTTTAAAACATCGATTTCATTGATGTTATGAAGTGGTGAATCGTTGAAACCGACTCAATATTAAAACTACCGGGCTTATAATAATGATTTCGTGAAATCATAAACATGCTTAGGTAGCGGACAGAAGCTAAATCATTAGTTATAGTAATAGAGATGTATAGAAATACAATCTTTAAGGCCACTATAATAAAAGCCATATCAATTTAAGTAACCATAAAAGATATTTTCAAGACTGATACGGTTGACCTGCCTGGTGCGCAACTGTGTGGGATCGACCCACGAATATGGACTGGCTTAAAACAGAGCAACTATAAACTTGCACAAATTGAAGCCTGTGAATTTGTTGACAGCCCCCAATTTACAAACCACTATACAGAGGAGTCGTGATAGCCAATTTACGTATCATGTCATCTCGTATAGTTGAACATTGCTTCCGACCTATGCTAAACAAGTGAAGAAGAAGAACTGTGCTAACAGGACAAAGGTTCTTTGCTGACTGAGTCTACAAAAGGGCCCAAGTCACCTTTAGAAGCCCGGACGTTATAAAGTTAGAAAAAAGAAAGCTTAGAGCGCGGGGTTCCGGGGACGGCAGCCCCCCGACTTAGGCTTAGTGCATGACTCATATAGAATCCTTAGCTTAGGCTAAGACTAAGGCTTAGGCTTGGTATATCGAGAACGGCATAGCACGCATTTCATTTCCGCCCCTAAAGGTTAAGTTGACCTACAAAACTATAAATATGGTACAAAACGAAAAGTCTAATGACAATCATATAACACTGCCTATGTTAAACTTTAGGGATTCATGAGTCTCTTAACATTATAATCACAGAGTAAAACAGAGCTTAAACAACTACAAATCAACCAGATTCAAATTATCCTATTTAAGGTTTTAATACTGAATTACACATATACATGTGTATATGTAGGTACATATGTGTGTTGATTTATTTAGTTTGTAACCAAGAGTTATATATATCACAGGCTTATCGTTAAAATGACCCATATTTTGCGTGTTTGGTGTCTATTATACATGTTAGCGCTATTTCCATAATTATTGTATCAGTCAGTGGCATTGTTAATCTATAGGAATCTAATTTATGATACATCCAAAAATGCATACGACTATATAACAATCTCTGATCATTTCCATCTCGGTTGGCAGCTGCACGGCAATTCAAAATGGAAGCTTTATGTCACCGTGCGAAAAATATGTTTTCAGCATTTAAACATTAGGACAGCCTAAAACCTACCTAATTAGAAAAAGAAATACTAAATAGAAATATAGCGAAGGATCTTTGTAAGACTAATACATTAGATTTTAGTGATTAGAAGAATATAGGCCCACGTCGTGTATCGGTTTGGCGAAGGCGTAAAACCTGGCTCTAGTCAAAAACGCATTTATAAAAGGATCCTGCTGATAGCGAAGGATCTATGTAAGACTAATACATTAGATTTTAGTGATTAGAAGAATATAGAACCACGTTGTGTATCGGTTTGGCGAAGGTGTAAAACCTGGCTCTAGTCAAAAACGCATTTATAAAAGGATCCTGCTGATACATTTTTGAGCAATTTATATAATTTTGAGTAGTATAACTGAATTGAAGACTATTCCCGATTTTTGTCTAAGTAGGCCTTTAGCCTAAGCTTCGCTTTTCAGTAAAAGACAAAGTATTGAAACGAGAAACCGTTAGCCTGGGGCGTCCCTAAAACTATCGCTTCTTGATACCACACAAAGTAATATTACTAACGGCGATATTGATTTAAGTATTGAAACGAGAAACCGTTAGCCTGGGGGCTTCCCTAAAACTATCGCTTCTTGCTACCACACAAAGTAGTATTACTAACGGCGATATTGATTTAAGTATTGAAACGAGAAACCGTTAGCCTGGGGCGTCCCTAAAACTATCGCTTCTTGCTACCACACAAAGTAATATTACTAACGGCGATATTGATTTAAGTATTGAAACGAGAAACCGTTAGCCTGGGGGCTTCCCTAAAACTATCGCTTCTTGCTACCACACAAAGTAATATTACTAACGGCGATATTGATTTAAGTATTGAAACGAGAAACCGTTAGCCTGGGGGCTTCCCTAAAACTATCGCTTCTTGCTACCACACAAAGTAATATTACTAACGGCGATATTGATTTAAGTATTGAAACGAGAAACCGTTAGCCTGGGGCGTCCCTAAAACTATCGCTTCTTGCTACCACACAAAGTAATATTACTAACGGCGATATTGATTTAAGTATTGAAACGAGAAACCGTTAGCCTGGGGGCTTCCCTAAAACTATCGCTTCTTGCTACCACACAAAGTAATATTACTAACGGCGATATTGATTTAAGTATTGAAACGAGAAACCGTTAGCCTGGGGGCTTCCCTAAAACTATCGCTTCTTGCTACCACACAAAGTAATATTACTAACGGCGATATTGATTTAAGTATTGAAACGAGAAACCGTTAGCCTGGGAGCTTCCCTAAAACTATCGCTTCTTGCTACCACACAAAGTAATATTACTAACGGCGATATTGATTTAAGTATTGAAACGAGAAACCGTTAGCCTGGGGCGTCCCTAAAACTATCGCTTCTTGCTACCACACAAAGTAATATTACTAACGGCGATATTGATTTAAGTATTGAAACGAGAAACCGTTAGCCTGGGGGCTTCCCTAAAACTATCGCTTCTTGCTACCACACAAAGTAATATTACTAACGGCGATATTGATTTAAGTATTGAAACGAGAAACCGTTAGCCTGGGGGCTTCCCTAAAACTATCGCTTCTTGCTACCACACAAAGTAATATTACTAACGGCGATATTGATTTAAGTATTGAAACGAGAAACCGTTAGCCTGGGGGCGTCCCTAAAACTATCGCTTCTTGCTACCACACAAAGTAATATTACTAACGGCGATATTGATTTAAGTATTGAAACGAGAAACCGTTAGCCTGGGGGCTTCCCTAAAACTATCGCTTCTTGCTACCACACAAAGTAATATTACTAACGGCGATATTGATTTAAGTATTGAAACGAGAAACCGTTAGCCTGGGGGCTTCCCTAAAACTATCGCTTCTTGCTACCACACAAAGTAATATTACTAACGGCGATATTGATTTAAGTATTGAAACGAGAAACCGTTAGCCTGGGGGCTTCCCTAAAACTATCGCTTCTTGATACCACACAAAGTAATATTACTAACGGCGATATTGATTTAAGTATTGAAACGAGAAACCGTTAGCCTGGGGGCTTCCCTAAAACTATCGCTTCTTGCTACCACACAAAGTAGTATTACTAACGGCGATATTGATTTAAGTATTGAAACGAGAAACCGTTAGCCTGGGGGCTTCCCTAAAACTATCGCTTCTTGCTACCACACAAAGTAATATTACTAACGGCGATATTGATTTAAGTATTGAAACGAGAAACCGTTAGCCTGGGGGCTTCCCTAAAGCTATCGCTTCTTGATACCACACAAAGTAATATTACTAACGGCGATATTAATTTTCTTTATTTTATGTAAAAAATGCACAATTTTTGCCGATTCATAAAAGATTCAAAAACTATTGTTATAACAAGTGAAATCAATTCTGTCGTAAGTAATCGGAAATCCCATATATACGCACCTATTTCCCAAATTATTGTGTAAAGTTGTATAATATATTGTCAAAAATGGATCATTGCATCGTCTATTCTTTCAAAAATATAGTTTTTAGCTAAAACATCTAATAAATCACAATTAAATTAAAAAAAATTCTACCATTCACTATGTTTTATCACGAAACTTGTCATCAAATTAGTCTACAACGGAACAATTTCGGCAACTTTCATATTTTTTAAAAAATAGACTTTAAAATTGAAGAACGCGGAAATAGGAAAAAGGGAATGACAGCAGTTGGGTGTGCCACTCAGCCGTAAGCCAGTGCACTACCAACATTGGGCGGTGCAATTTAGAAACGGTGGATAGAAAAATGATTCTGCTATTTTATTTTAGAGTTCTAAAACAGAAACACTAGTAAGTTGCCAGATATATATATATTGATCGCAACGGTCTCCGTGGTCCCAACGAACATGTAAGGCAGTGTTACGTTGTTGGCAACACATCATAGAAAGCATGCTCATTGAGGCTTCGGGCCGAGCAGCCCTGAGGGGCGGTACATTATAACGTTAGAAAAAAGAACAGCTTAGAGCGCGGTGTTCGAGGGTTGATCGGCAGCCTTCCGACTAAGGCTTAGGCTTAGTGTATGTCTCAAATAAGGACCTTAGCTTACGATATGACTGAGGCTTAAGATAAGTATATCGAGAACGGCATGGCCTACATTATTTTTCCGCCCCTCAATGTTACTAGGGCTAACTTGATATGGGTACCGAACGAAAGGACCATGGTAGCGGACTTAGTATAACGTACTACACGGTTTGGGGGAAGGCAACAAGACTGCCTCCCGGACAACCAGACTAGGTTGCACCGGATTAGACAATCTTCGTCGTCAAGAGACTACGACCATGCGTTACTCTATGCTAGCCATCTGCAAATTTAGGAACGACGTTCCTCAGTAAAGGACAGGGGCGGCGGAACTATTTTATAAGTGGGGGGACTATAGACAGGCACTGATATAATTTGTATTAATAGCCCAGAATGTAATAAAATTGGACAGATATTAACGTTTATCTAATTATTCACTATACATAATTTACTGTTATTATCCTGGTATTCTTGTATATATAGCGTTATGAACTAACAATGCCATGGTAATTGGCAACAACATACCTTTGGCTAACCAAAGTGAATACGTCTGATTGAAACGTTATTCACCATACGTTTGTTAAATGTGCATGCTTTACGCTGAGTATTCATCCACGATATGCTGTTCTTCTTAGCATACTCCGTAGCAGTGACATAGCAAACAGGAGCCTCGGGGCCTAGCCCCCCAAACTCGAGCCTGATGTTAAAAACCTGTCAAAAACCTTAACAAATGACCGAGGTAACGCCAGGGTTAAATGGGGCAGCAACATAAAAATCACATCCATATCGATCCATACACCGCATACTTTCATTATTGAGCCTTCATGTGAAGGGGTTCGACAATCGTGTAAATGGCATTTAAAAACATTTTAATGAACACGTGGATATATATATGAATAACATCGTTTAAAAATCACATTATTTTTTCTTCAACCCGACTGATGATGGTATGCGATAAAAACACAAAACATCAAAATAATTCATGCGATCGTGACTATGCAAAGCAGTATGAATAACCGTTACACGCCAAAGTAAATATTGTAAGTATATATATGAACTTTCAGGATTACTATGGCCCAATTTTCTGTCAAATACCTGATGTTTTGAGCCAAACGAATTAACCATAAAATATTAATGATTTCAAGGGTTGTACAACAGATTTTCGCCTGATATATACGCAGATTATTCATTGTCAGCATCCAAAAAAATCGTTTCTAAATAAATATTCGTCAAAATATATTAGTAAAAGTATTTAATTTTACAGTATAAAACGAGCGTTAATAATATTCCTTATCATTAAAATTGAAATTCTGTTTTGCCTTAATATTATTAACTAAATTTCCACATTAATTAGGTTTTGAAAGAAAGGAAATTAAAAATTTCAAAAATCTTAAACTTTTATCAATCGTAACCGGTCAAAACTAGCTACTAACGATATTGAGATTTAAATCTAAAATAATAATATTCAAAAAAATATAAATATAAGTTTATTAAGATAGTTAGTACTTACTGCTAGTTTAAAATTTAATTTTAAAATATATATGATTTAAAATTTTCAATTAAAACAAAAATAGATTATTTATTACTGATATTATTAAAGATTTTAAGAGTATATACTAAAGTTTGAATTATAAATTAAGGAAATTCAGTCGCGTTGAATTATTTTTACATTCAATGACTTCCGACGTTGATGGGTAAGTTGTCGTAGCCACCACCACCGCCTCTTGTAACCAAAAGAACCAACACATTACTACACGACAATTTCTATCTGTAGTAGTCGAAAATTTACGCCTAACTTTAACTCAGATTCTTTGAAAATTCGAACACAATTTTGGTTTCTAGTTAATGCTAAATGTACAGCGATATGTGGGTGTTCAAACTGGAACAAAATGTTTTCTTAAAAGCTTTTTAGATCAATTTATGTCTTATTTATATATATCAATTTTACATTAATGCAGTTTACGTTATAAAGGACCACCATGTGAAAGTTTTATCCTCCAAAGGTCTAGACCACACCATCCAGTGGTATACGGTATATACCTACACTATAGAATGCAAGAGATGGTGTACCAGACACCATCAACTTAATTATAGTGGCTAAATTTACCTATTGTTTATTATTGACGGCGTGAAGGACACCATCCACAGACACATTATATACGGCGTATAATTAAGAGAATGGTGTAGCTAACACCATATAAAGTTTGTGGTGTGGTCTACACCATACTATTATCGACACTACACTACCTATGTATACTATCTGAAAATACACTCTTAAACACCATGGTGTCAAAGACACCATATATTTGATGGTGGCAGAGACACTGAGGGTGGACAAAACTTTCACATGGGGGGACCTTTATAACGTAACGCTGCATAAACTCGTTTGCTGGTGAACAATCCTGGTACCTACTAACTACCCAGCTGTTAACTACCTCCCGAATATATAACCTGGCTTATTTGGCTTCTGTACTACTATAAATAACTGCCGAAGTCAATTTTACATTAAACTCGTTAGCTGGTGAACAATCCTGGTACCTACTAACTAACCAGCTGTTAACTACCTCCCGAATATATAACCTGGCTTACTTGGCTTCTGTGCTACTATAAATCACTGCCGAAGTCAATTTTACATTAAACTCGTTTGCTGGTGAACAATCCTGGTATCTACTAGCTACCCAGCTGTTAACTACCTCCAGAATATATAACCTGGCTTATTTGGCTTCTGTGCTACTATAAATCACTGCCGAAGTCAATTTTACATTAAACTCGTTAGCTGGTGAACAATTTTGGTATTTACTAACTATCCAGCTGTTAACTACCTCCCGAATATATAGCCTGGCTTATTTGGCTTCTGTACTACTATAAATAACTGCCGAAATTTTCCTGGGTCCAAGCGTGTAACATCGTCAAAGATCTTTCGTATATAGAAATCATAGCGTAGAATAAGCAATACAAACTTTTAATGGTGACTTAAAACATACGAAGATACCTTACTACAATTAACATCTTACATGCTCATAGGTGATAGGAAGGCGGCTACCACCGCAACCCTGAGATGCAGCTCCCACTCCAAAAGGCCTGTATACCTTCCCCTCCTCATACGTCAACCGACCTCCTCTACAGGCGCCTCAGGCTCCGAACTCATAGGTTCATTTCGCGGACGGCACCGAAGGGCCCGCACATCACCCCTCCCGCCGACCGTTCTGACCTCTTGGGAGACCAAAAGCCTCTCTTCAGGTGTGGCTGCCCTTCTTTTAACATCAGACCTTGAGCATGTATGCTTAAAATATATTTATTTTTAGTAACCTCGAGCTTATTATTTGTTTTCATAGGCGCTACATATACAATAGTAGCAGTATGTAAGAAGCACGAGCCTCGCAGAACAGAAGTACGTGCTTCAGCACCGGTGTTTGAACCCTCTACCAGCCGACCGGCTCACATTCATGGACCTCTCAAATTTTTTATTTTTTAATCATTTTGAACTGACGAGAATTTGTGTCCTGAAACAAAGCACTGAAATTCGTTGAATTTTTGCTAAATTTTGCTAATTTTTGCATATTTATCCCAATTTTTGCAGAATTTTCTTCAATATTTGGCCAAATTTTCCAACTTCCAGGGCGCCCACAAAGTGATCATCGCGGAGGGGAGAGGGAATACCTTGTCTTAGGGGGCTATTTACACACTAACGCCGGCCCTGACTTGCTTGCATTGACTAAAAAGATGCAATTTTTTAGTATTTTTCATTATGTTTAGCAAGATATAGGTTTTCCAGAATGTTTTTGAGAGCAGCGCTGCCTCGATTTTTGATAAAAGGGCCAAAATTCCTACAAAGTAAAGATTCAGCACAATTTGAGCTGTATTACGAAACCAAATATTTTCTTAAAGTTGGTGCATTTTGCGTTATTAATTCGCATCGGTATGACAAAATAGTATTATAGGCGTTTTCGATACAACGAAAATGTGAAAGCTATTTTTTATATTGAATTTTTGAAATCAATCCATATAAGGAGTAGGATAAACGATTTCTTAGATGCGTCCAAGAAAGTGTGCGTACATAAAGTTCTAAATAGAAACTGCAGTTTGAAACACATTTCGCGGTTACAAGATTGTGAGTTTTGTCCCACCATTTTAAATTTGTCAGAAAATAGAAATCTTGTAAACTTAAAAAAATGGCTGTTAATATCTAAAGATATAACATATCCACTATATAAAATATATATTAATTAGTTGGCGTATTACAAATTTTTTCAGGCACAAATATTTCATCGTTTGCGAAATACAAGTAAATATGTTTAAAATTATGTAAATAGGAAAATTTTTGTTTAGAAATTGGCTTTTAAATTTGCTGTATGACTATGACAGAAAGGAATAATTTTTTAAACAGTAATACTGATATAACAATATTTAACTATGTGTTCTCGCAAATGTGAAATTTCTACTGTAAATTTTTAGAGATCGAATTTTACACGTCAAAATCGCCATTTCGAAAATAAACAGTTTTGACCTCAGAAATCAAATTTAATACACCGAATTGTGGTCAAACGAAACCAGGCAATTTTCACTCTCGCTACTCAAAGGTTATAGCTTATAGTTGAGTTTCAAATTTTAGCCAAACGTATGGCACAACAAAAAGCTGATTTTTCGTACAAGATAAAGCCAATCACAATCATAAAAGCTTCAAACCAGCTGAATAAAGCAAAGGTTGGTAACGGGTAAATTTGTGTAGCCAGTCGGTGAAAACGGAACAATTATTGAACATCCCATTGTCTTTCCCAAAATCAAATAACCGATCAACGTATCTTCATTATATCATATAAATGAAAATGGGAAATTCGGAACAAATTTCTGACAATTCCAACAACTAAATTGAGCTAAACATCTTCAACGCCAAAACTACCATGTCTATTAGAAGCACGCTAAGCGAACCGTAGAAATGATGGTAGGAAACCCGTAGAAGTAGAATTGGATAAGAGAAAACTGGCAAAAGCCGTTCAAATTTCATTTACTATAATAATTTGTACAAGACTGTGGTAGATTTTTTTAAATTTTTTCAAAAATGAAAACAATTTACAGAGAAATTAAAAAATAATTTTAATTTTTAAACATTTCATATATCATATATCCATTCTATTCTCTATACAAAAACTTTTAAAATAATATATAATAATGAAAAAATGGAAATAAAAACATTATAGTTCGCTGGTAAGCTAGTTGTAATTTAAACAAATCAAAATTAAATTGTGAAAACTATTAAATGAGCTAAAATTTTATCAGATTTAGTTTCGTACAATGTGAAAAAAAAATTAGGAAATAATAGTTGGTTTTAGAAAATAAAAAATAAATGAATGGCGGTAGGGCTACATTGTGGACTAAAGATAATCAATTTCCTATTTTTAAAATAAATATTTAAATATTTTTATTAAAAAATATAATTTATTAGAACCAAAAAGTTAAATTTTTACTCGTGTAATATTTATTAAACGATGTGAAATTTATAGAAAAATCTAAAAACAAATGACAGCTAATGGAAGATTACCCCCAATCAAGAAAGAAGCTATTGGTTTTAGGATAACATTTGGCACTATGTTAGTTTAATTTTGTGTTCTCAAACCCAATTAAGGCTAGGCGTAAGAATAAAATAATATATTCCGAACGAATTTAGATAAAAGGGCTACCTAGTGATCATAATGATCAGAGCAGTTCGCTCCACGTAAATTGCATTACTCAAACCCAATTAAGGCTAGGCGTAAGAATAAAAAATTTACTACAGCAGTCGAGAATAAGCATCGATAAATTTTAAGTGGATATCTTCTTTTAATCCGCAAACAAACCAATATTTCACATGGCATGGCGCTGCCAAAACAAAATTAAAAATATCTTTTTGTGTAAAATTCTACAAATATATATGTTCCAATCTAATGTTATATGTGACACAATTCTAATATTAATGAAAAACTATTAAATATAGTAAATTTGTTTGAAATTGCCCGTTATTCAGCTTTTATGCACAATTTATTATTCGAAAATCACTGTGACACATTTATACTTCAAAACCATCACCATCCTCCGATTATTTAACAGTTTTATTAAATATATATTTATATTTATGAAATATACACGTATACTTAATATATTATAAATTATATATCATATGACCTATAAAATTTGAAGCCACGCTTGCTAATTGATGATTTGCACATTTTAATAGTTTCAAAGTCAGCAATAAACCAAAAATAGCTATTATAGAACATTGCTTTTTAAAATAAAATTATTTCTGAAAATAATTCCCTATTTCACACATTAAAACTCGTATTTCGAATGATTCAAAGCGATAAAATTTGAACAAAAACGAAATTGAAAAATCAGTATGAAAATAGTTTTTCTTTCTTCTATGTAATTACTAAATTACCAAGTTATTTCAACATGCTTAATAGTATATATATATAAGTAAAAAATATATACTTATAAATATATATATGTATAAGTATATATTTTTAATATATATACTTATATATTTACTAAAAATATATATATTCATATATATGTCCTTCCAACATATACATATATTCTTCAATTAAACATATATATGTTCAATTATATAACTGTAAATCCGTACGTTGATTAGGTCTAAACTTTTGACTAAATAGACCATACGTGCCGGCAGGGGGGGGGGTAGGGGGGTAACCCCTCTGAGGTCCGGACCCCCCCTGAGGCCGAAAAGTCCAGGGGGGTTACCCCCCCTGGGGGTGCGCAGCACAAAACTTGCGCAAATTGTGCCTGTTTGTTGCTAGTGGTGCATATGCAGCTGTAAATTTGTGGAAAGCTTTTTGTTGAAAGACGTCATTCCCTGAAATAAAAGTTAACCGAAATACTTATTTATATACTAACTAGATTTAGACATTGAATGTCTGCTATGGTCCACGGTGGATTAACCACGAACTCAGCACTAAAATAGCACTGGAACACTCCATCGCCGTAGGAGTCGCACCCGATAGCTCAGCAGACAAAAGCCACGGGCGAGCTTTCTTATGCCACAGACCCATACCACATGAAATTGCTCAATTTTTACTTAGTTGTCATTTCATTTGTTTCTGAATTTGAGAGATTTCCTATTTGAGAGATCAGTGATTGCTCAAATAATTTACAACTACAATACAAATTATTACATGCACAGAGATGCTTTGTTTAACTGCTTCAGCGGGTTCGTTTTTACCACCGGAAACTATTACCAATAATTTATGTTGTGAACAGCACTCAAATATTTAAATAGTCGCGTTCTGTCCTAACGAGCGTTGATTGTCCTAACGAGCGTTCTGGGACCGAATCGGCACCAGTTTAGGCAGAGATAGATTAAAATAACTGAAAGAATTACTGTAGATCAACAAATACGGTGAAAAAACGTGCGCAATGTGCGCCTTCGCGTTTCTTGCGGTGCATGTAGACAAACTGAACACGTAGGTGAAAAATATACATCCGACGATCAAAAAAAAGGTCCTCACGAGACCGACCCCTCCTGAGATGGCCGCGACCCACGCCCCCCCCGTGGGGGCCTCTACCCCTACGCCCCCATAGCATGACCGACCGTCGGCATGTACGAAATAGACCATGCGTGGTAGGCGTAACATCAAGTTGGATAGCAATCGATCGCGGGGACGGACCTTTGAAAGATGAAAACATTCAGTATCCAAGGCGATGGGATTCAGTGTTCATGGACGACTCTTGGAGACAACGTAGAGCGATTTTATGATTACTTGACTAGAAGATTTAAACTTTTGATACAAAAGATGATTTATTTGTTATAGATAGATTTTGTCATGTAGTTATTATATTTTCAGGGTTTTGCCTTCACCATAGGGTTTTTACGTAAGCAATCAACTTTTTCCATTACTTGTTATTTAATGTTTTGAATTGTACACTCGTGATTGTTAGTTCAACGTTTGCAATGCTTTTTATATAAACTACAATATCGACAGTCTACTGTTCATACCAAGCAATATAAAATGTCTTATATGTCATATCATAAGTATAAATTAGAACACCAAAAGCTATAAACGGATAAGACAGAAAGTAGTAGCCTTAGACTAATTTTCCAGTACTGCGCCTTAGTGAACATGTTTGCCCACTGACCCATAGGGTTCTATATAACTTTGGGTTTTATTTAATCGCTTTGGCGGTATTATGGCTGAGTGAAACATAAGCGCTACAAACACAACTATTCAAGGCCATTAGCCAACACCAAAAATAAATAAGAGCTTAAGTTTTAACTGTAATAATATATATTGTTCTATACCACCAATATGTGAATGTGGGGCTATTAAGAGCCGTCAGTCCCCTGAGCCACGAGAGAAGGGTACATATTTTTGTTGAGCCAGGGCTGGCCGACGAAATGTATTTATTCTAATTTATAAAAATATGATGTTGTGACAGGAACAATAGAAAAATCAACAACCACAGCATCAGCAACATTTTTTCCTTTAATAACATCTTCGGGGTCCGAAAATAAAGATATTTTCTTGAAATATGAGAGATTATCCAAAAGAACCACTATCGTATATGTATGTAAACATCTAAGACAATTTTGACATTAGAACCCTTTATAAAACACGAAAAATATCCAACAATTCCGAAATGATAGATACAAATGTATTGGAACAAAAATAGAAATTTTGTTATATTTTATAATTATATTATATAATTATATAATAAAATAATATCAGCGTGTTGCTAATCATATTGTGTTGCTAATAATATTATATTATGTAATTATATAATACAATTATAAAATATAATTATATAATATAAAACAATTATTAACTATTGCATATTTCTTATAATATTACATCATTTTGCTTCTTATTTTTGAAAAACGAAAGCTCTTTTGAATTATCTAATGTCAAAAATCAAATCATTGTAATACGGATTGTATTGGAGACTGTTCAATAATTATATATTAACAGAAGATATTACCTTTGTAAACTATAAGTTCATATTTCATATGATTGGCAAGTGTAGGTGCAGATGAAACACTTTAAGTTCGGTTTGTCATAACACCGCATTACGATTAAAAGATTTGCCATGCCTATATAATTGATATTATATTATATATATATATATATATACATATACATATAAATATATATATATGTATAATAAAATATAATATATATAATATATATACATAAATGCCTTGAATATTAAAGAGCCTGATTTTCATAGGCTGACTTTATGATACATTTAGTTGATATAGGGTTGTGAATTTAGCACTCAATGTCTCCATACGTTTCGTGTACCCTGGATAGGTGCTGCCATATTATCTATTATACACAGTAATAAACAATTGAGACTTAATTGTCAAGTGTTATGGAAATTTTACGTAATGAAATGTTTCATAAATATAAAATTTCGTACCTCCGCCCGAAGTCCCCGCTGCAACCTGGAAGACTAGCTACGTCCACTAGATAATAATGAAAACAGTATAGATCGTAGAGCCTCATCGACATTTCTGATACAAGTTGCGCTAATGCTATTTTATCATACTTCGGCCGTATGATTCAGTTTTGGGTTTTAAGCAGTAGGAAACTGGATCTATATAACGCTGGACATCTCATATGACAAAGTGCGCACTTTAATTTTATATCCACTTATTTCATTTCTTTCTCTAAATTTGGCTCTAAAATGTTAATAACTTTTAGTAATTGCACTAAAATATATTTGATGTGCAAAAAATGAGGGAAGGCGAACGAACAATTTTTTATATCTAAAACAAAACACTTCTTGCGTTCTGAAAGCTTAAGTAACAAAACGGCCAAATGCAAGTAGAAGGGCGTAAACTTAGGCTTAGGCTATGCCGTCTGCGATATATACTAAGGCTAAGCCAGAGTCTTAGTCTAACCGAAGGCCCTTATATAATCCCAATACTCAGCCGAAGACTAAATCGTGTCTGATGCCGCCTTCCGAAACCTCCGCACTGAGCTGTTCTTTTTAAGGATATAATGGCATGCCACTCAGCCTTGGGCCGCCGAAACAACTTGTACAGTTTCACTTACATCGTATTTTAATTGAAATTAACAGGCAAGAATTGAGGGACAACAAAAAATATCTTAAATATGAATTTGTTCGTGTATAACGCAATCACTGACACAAAAAGCAACTTGGGCTCTGAATGTTTGCCAAATTGATTATCCAACTAGATTCAATCAAGAAACGTATTAATTGAATTTTGAAGACAAAACTGAGGAAAAGCGCTTTGTGGAACAGGTTCATAAGATATTTCGTTAATAGAAACTTATTAATATCTAAAAGTTATAATAAATTTTAGTAAAATCTGGACAAATTAATAATTAAATTTCATATATTAAATTAATAATTATATACAGAGTGACCATTGTATCAACGATGTTCATGTTTGCGCTTGAAACAGATCGTTCGATCCTAACACGAAATGACACATTTTCTATGTTCGGTCATGATTATGAAGCCCCGAAATAGGCAAATAAATTTATTTCTGCTCGAATCAGTATCAGGCAATAAATACATAGCTAGAAGATATTCAGTAGAAACAGCTGGTGATTTCATATGATGACATTGTACAGAAGCCGCTGAAACGGCAGCTTATAGATAGCTTAAGGAATTGTGGCCTTTAGGAAGGCAAACTCTATACCCCTGTGGACGCCTATATGTACATTGACAGCTATGTTGTAATACTATATTTTGATATATTCTTAAAAAATAACAAAAAATAGAATTTTTCGCATAATTGTCTCATGTGAAGTGAGGAAAAATCAATATTTGATAAATATAGCCTTAAAAATTAACCAATTTTTACACATGGCAATTCAACAATTTAATTCAATTTAATTTAATTCAATCTAATTAATTACAATTTTAATGGGTATCATTTAGAATGCACTATTCGGGTTTGTCAGTGGTAGGCACGTAATTAAATTGAGATATAGTCTGCAGTTTTTTTTCAAACCAACGACTGTCAGCATTCACATTACCGATTGTACCTTCACAAATTTAGATGACCGGAGTCTGCTTTTTGGCATAGACCGATATCAAATAATTCTAAATTATTCGGACGTTTGTAACTGTTCGACGGTTTGCTCCGTGGACATCTGAAAGGTTCTGTGTGTAAAAATATACCTACTAAGCTTTATAACATATAGTGCATCTTATAATTTGTTCAAAAAACCTCCACATCGTGAGAAACCGACACAACTTATTTTCATTACTAAATAAAATTATTTTATCGTAAAATAGATTACTCTGTTTCTTGATTTAATCAAGAGTGCAATAGGGAAGGGTATGACACTTATGCGGCGTTCACGTTATAATGTCCCAACGTTTGGAACCTATGTACCCCACACAGTGTCAGACACACTGTTGACAACAGGGTGTCTTAGACACCCCCATGTTTTTAATAAATTTTTTCAACGGTAGCTAGTTACGCGTATTACCACTTGTCGACAGTATCAGGCACACCGTGTCGTCTGGCAGTTTTATTGACACTGTTCGGAATTATTTGAGCAATGTTCATATGGGCTAGATACAAATATCGAGAATTTAGGAAAAACTCCACAGGACAGTTGACTAATAAACCGCATTCGCTACAGACGGTGTCCGTTATAGTTAATTCGCGCCAAATTGGTAGCTAAGGGTGTGTACGACACTGTCTAGAAAAAATTTAGTAGCTAAGGGTGTCTCGTACACCCTCGGCATTTGATTTACAGTATGGGTGTCACCCTGACTGTCTATACGGTAGGGTCGCGACTACAGGGGGTCAAAAGTTCCAAACAGCGGGGACATTCTAACGTGAACGCCGCATTAATTGTACTGTAATGTTAGTCAGTGGTTGATGATAGGAGTGTTTTCGGCCTGACACACCTTATTTCTGGGGAGGGGGGTTACCAAGCACAGACTCCCAGTTTTGCACGGTAGCTCGATTGGACCCCCATTTTGATGTGACAATATGAGACTCCCAAATTTGAAAGGCGTCGATTGGAAAGCAGCTGCATGTTCAACCGATTCCTCTTCAAAATTGTAGGGGAGGGGATCTGACTTACCCTAAAGCTGGAAGATCCGAGCTAACTCCGTAAAACAGGGAGGTATGTGTATAACCATGATGACAAGATTACGCTGTTCCCCTGTCACTTGTGTGACAGATATATAATATAGACCTCAACTCGATCTCAGATTAGGCATAAAAATATGGTGTAAAAACATTTTCCTAGCCAGAATTAGACAAAATGTAGCTTTTATCATCAATACGTTTTGATTTTGTTTAACGTGCATGTATAAGTGATTATTTATTGAATCAAATTATTAGCTATTCGTTACGATGCATATAAGTGTCAGTTTTATTCATTCTTGAGTCGTATGAACGCGTTTCAGAAGCAGAACTCTGCAGTAAATGTAAAGTCTCGTATGTACCATAGGAACTGAATAAATTTGAATTGTATTGTATTGTAAGTGTGAGTTATCATTTGTGCTGACTAACGAAAAATTAGTAGTGAGTCTCACCGAAGAACTTCGTTCTGAAACACGAAATACCTTCTTGCAAAAAAGCTGAAACTTGAAGCTTTCCCTTGACACATAAACCATAAAACTCAAAATCTGAATCTCTAACAATTTGCAAATTTTACACATATGGACAGATAATATGACTGCGGCTATATATTGTGAATGATTGAATAAAGAGTAAATAATGTCTATTTGTATGTTTGTTTATTTGAAAACAAATATTTATTACAGGGCATTTCTTTGGACTGGCATAGATTTCTTTGTTTAAATTAGTATACATATTTTCGAGGAACTAAATTTATAGTTTACTTATTTATTTACACAATTTATTTCACAATTTCCAGAATTATAACAATTAGTAACCCATGTCACCATTAGGGGTCGTACGCCATATGGATATAAAAACGAGCATGTTAGTGCAGTGAGTTCGGCGAGGGGCTGGGAAAACGTCAGACACCAAGTTTAGGTCTATAAGTGTTTAAGCCAAGGTTAGGCTATAGGGCATAGACATAGTGTATCGAGAACGGCATTGCATGCATTTCACTTTTACGGTCCTAAAACGTAATATTGGCCAGCTTGGTGTGGTGCAGAATGGCAGATTTCATATAAATCTTTAGTAAACCGGCATAAAACACATGAATCGACCAAGCCGTTCCCAGATAATTGAAGCCAACAAATGAACTTGGCTTTACCCAAATTGGGTTGATAAGTTACCCTTTTATCTGGTTTTATGGAAAACGTTATGCGTGTATTATCAATATCATTGATATTCTTTCTACCTAAAGGATTCATACCTTAGGAAAATTTTGTCAACTACATTCCCCAGCTAAATACGATAAATACAGACTTCCCGAGAATGTGTTTCATAATCACAATTTGGGACCAAACTTCTGACGGTAGTGTAGTATTGGAAATTCGATAACTTTAAGGAAAAAATTTATCAACATAGTATTTTGCTGACTCTGTTCTCTATAAAAGGTCCAAAATTGCTTTACCAAATTGTATGATAATAAATATCTATTTCTGGTGTCTTATTGTATTTCTACCCCCGAGTTATTTCTAAAATTTTAGATATTTGCGAGTCAGCAATATTATGTGCGCTTGAATTTCGCTATTCATACATATTGATATATGCATTTAAATCGAAGCTATATTTAATAAATATGAATGTATGAATGTATTTAATGAAATTAATGAATGTATAAATGAATGTATTTAATAAATATGAATATGTATATTCACAAGTGGGTTAATACCTGCGTATCGGACACCTGGCCCACATTTTAAGGCCGTGGTTCCCTCACAGACATACCGAAACAAAGCCATCTACCGCGTTAGTCTTCGGACAATTTGGACACCTACGATATTCCACATATGAATGGATAAGCAACAGATATACAGTTTTCGGAAACAAAATTGATTTTAACAATTTTTAGTGCATTTTTACGTTAACCACAATCATTGAAATTTTCCTACTTTCGAAGAGTAAGAATTACAGAATAAAATTAAAAAAATGACTTTTTCCTTAGGATTTTTTCAGTGTTCACTGCGTAAAGTATGTGAATATAAAATAAATGTCAAAATATTGCCAACTACCGTCGATAGTTGGGCGTTGTGTTATTTAAATATGATCCGATAGCTAGTGGTAATTGGGCCCTACAATATTTAATTACGATAAATTCGATGACACTTATAACTCAACAACGGCTGGTCAGATCGATGTCGGTGAGGGCTCAAAATTTTGGTTTTGACTCTAACTGATGCGGTTATCAGACTTAGATTCCTAGCTGAACAAGTTGACCTCATTGTGACATAAAAACCCTATTTTGAGGTCTTTACGTTATAAAACTTGTAAATTTGCGAACTTTTATATTAACATCTGTCACCCCGGCAAAGATTCATGCTGTGTTTATATATTGGGGGTACATATCAGTATTTTGAATTGGTAGCTGAACCAATCACCCAACGGACAAACCCACGATTCATACTCACCACACCACATCCATTTAGTTTATTAAAATTAGACATTCTAATCTAAATTGTCTTTCATTCTATAAAACCCTTTATAGACATACCTCAAATCTATCCGAAACTACAAATGAACACTACAATATCCAAAATTAGTATTAATAAAAGTTTTATTTTGACGTAATCTGAGGAAAGACGACTCCTATTCCTGTGTTTATTTGAGTTCTAAAAATAGGCAATGACTATCTAAATATCCTCCCAATGAGTTTATTAATATTACAGTTTTGTAATTACAAAAGAACGACAGAAACTTTTCCGCTATTATATTTGCAATGTCTAATAAAATATTAACAAACCTTTATATAAAACTTCCGTCAAGGACTCACCCAAACAACGATTCATTTACCTACCAGCCTACCCATTTTGTATGATAAGTATATATATTTATTTGCTTTTATTAGTTCGAAGTGCTAGTTTCATGCATGCATTAAATAGACCGGATAAGGCATAAATAAGCTGCCTATAATAACAATTGACGGGCAGACCAAATTGCCGTCACGCGTGGAACGTTTTTTGGGACATAATTTTTATCATTCGGCTGGTCAACAATGAAATATCTGGTTTTGTATGACACAAATTTAGAATATAGGAATCGCTATTCAATTTTAACCCTGCTTTCATGCCCAACACTGCCATTTGGCAATAACGCATATTGCAACGCGTTCAGCAAACTAAAGTATGCGACGTTACCTATGTTTGTTAGTGTGTTGAGTGTTGTTATTCGCTTACTTTGAGCGGTTGTGTAAGATACCCAGCAACAACTCCTCATATAGCTCAGTGGTTTACAAGCGCCGTTCTCACCAATGCAACCAGGCTTCGATCCACGGCGTCGGCGTGAGTTCGTCAAACATTGCACAATATACAAACTAGCCCGAGAGTTGGTGGGTTAAATGAAGGGCACCGACAGATTATGACGGTCGACTCAATTGTAGATCAGTTTGACATTTTTCGATGGCAAAATATATTTGGTACTTGTAAATAGTGTGTATTAACGAAAACTATGGGCACGCTCCCTAAACCGGTTGTACCCCTGGGGACTCCTATAGCTTGGGGAATAATCGATTTAGGCAAAACATTTTACTATTAACAACAGTGCATAAGAGAACAACATGTACCCTCTTCCCACCTTAGTCGGCTTTATATAATCACATTTCTTTCTCTGTGCTCGGTGTCTGAGAACACTGCAGCGGTCCAAGGTGATATATTTCAGTACTGTTGACGTTACCAGATATTACAAGTCAGTAATTCTCACCACAAGACACCTATTTTACACATAATTGCCACAACCAGTTTTATTAAGAAATTAAAATACCCATCGTAACAACTGCAGTTTAAGCAACCATATATCTATCTGTTGAATATAGCGTCAAAAAACAGTCTGAACGGGCAGTATATTCCTCAATATTCACTACTATAAGATTTAAGGTAAATGTCGGACTGCAATAGACAGCGAGATTTTTCTGTAATACTGAGGAAAATTTGTTAATATTTGGAAATTGTTGCTTTGAATATCGAACATATACCTTGTACTTAACATTAAGGAATATATATATTGAACAGCTGTTTTCCAGAACTATTTCAAATTGAACGTAATAATGCGTGAGTTCACTTTAGGCGCGCACACCTGGATTGTTCTACTGCGAATTCAGTTCAGCAAACCCGTGCACAAATCACAATTTAGCCTGATGTACGCGAACACATTTATTTACGATACAGCAAGAGAAACCAACAGTTTCGGTCATTATTTTATGATTTAGAGTAGTAATATAGTGATCACAAGGTGTATAGTCGCGAATGCAATCGCGTTTTTATTAAACTTTAACACAATCATAGACCGCAACCACAGCCATGAGATTCTCCATGTCTTTTTGATGAAGGCGCAGAAATGTGCGAAAAGGACTTAAGCTGCGCCGGACCGTCACGAAGCATATCCTCACGTTCACGGCCAATTATACTGATGGCAAATTTATAAATGCTCGCTTATTTTAGCACGATTCAGCTCGCGATTTTGACAAAAGAACAACCATGGTATAGGCACCTGAAGCGGAGATTACGTTTAAATAGGCTTATTTAGGCGTACAAAACACTGACGACGGCAACAAGAAAGTCGGCAGTTTCATTGAAACAACAAACAAATCGACAGTGTGTCAACACAGTAAACTTGCGAATTTGTGCGAATCCACAAAATCTTTACATTTTAACAAACATCTCAAAAATAGCCTTTTAACACAGCCAAAATATTAAAACTTCATTCGAATAATATCATCCGCAAGATGTTTAAAGCCTTCACGGATTCACTAATAAACGAAAAACCTAAATAAAGTTAAAGCTCTGAACGTCTAAAATATAATTAATTGATCAATGATGCCTTTTTTCGTGACATCAAGAACAATTCAAACCTTTCAGAAACTCTTTATGAGACCAAAACTGAAAATCCTTATTATACGAGGCACCCATATAACCTAAAGACCTAGCAGTTTCATTTTCATAACAACTGTCCAACTACCGCAGGGTATATGGTATAGATACATATATATATTTACACATTTGTAGGCTACAAATCTATATTGATACATTAAAATGTAGGCAATACAATCATATATATATTGTATATAGTATTATTGATATGTCTATGTATATATTGACATGTAATATGAATCCTATGTATGTGCATCAATCATCAAGTGGGCAAGTCCCTCATGGTTTTGCACTAGACACTGCTGTACTCACATTAATTAATGTTTAACGCATTAAGATTGATCATAAATGCCGGAATACATCATACATACATGAAATATGCTTTGTTGCCAATATATTATCATGGTAAGACATTATGAGTATGCTTAAAATAACTAATCATAAACTCCTTATTACAATTTATTTGATACTTTCAGCTATAATCTATCGCTTATGTCGGTGATAACTCAAACGAAACGAAGTAAGACATCTTTCTAGGCTTTCCTATAAACGATAAATAATACTAGAATTTGAGGAATTCCCATGGCTAATAGCGCTCGACTGGGCTTGTTGGTTGGTTTGGATGGCTATCTATGTCGATAGACAAACTTTGTCATCTCTAATATTGATATCACCGTCGTCTACTACTACTACTATTACTTCTAAAGAGATTATACAACAGCAACAATGCTATCCAATAAATGGGTATAATTGTATCATGGTTTCCGGGCGAAATTTTGTGCAAATAGACCAAAGCTAGACTATGAATCAAAATTTATTATACAGTTTACACGAATAAGGGAACAGTAGTTGTGGAATTTAGAATTTTAGAGCTACTAAAATATAATTATATATGTATTATAGATGTATGATATATGTATCTTACAGCATATATTTGTATGAAATTGTTTCATTTGCAACTAAGCGTTGTAAAGCTTTCGGCGTTGCTATTAATAGTTTAAGTAGCGCTACATGAAATATGAAATTGGCAATGATATGAGCAAATAATGAAACTTGCGAGATCGTATAGTGAAGGGGTTTTAACTGTTTTGAATTCTTGTATTTATCAAATCACGATATGTTAAGCTTCTTCGACCTAAACTTCGGAGCTTAAGGTCATAAATTAAATCAAAGCTAAAACTAGAAAGATAGCATAGTGAATTTTTTATTTTGAAGAATTTATGGTACAAATTAAAAAAAATACTTATCTATTAAATATTAACACTTTCTAGTTTTGAAGATCCCTATTCTCTATCACCAGCATCACGTGAGACCGCATCGGATTAAAAAATATCAAAGGCAAGACCGTTACTCGACCCAACCTGATCCGGTTCTACCAAATAATAACCTACTAGCCGGTTAGAAATGAAATGGAGTAATTACTGGTACGTATGTTGTGTGTTGGTTGTTAGTGGAAATTTTTTACAGTTGGTACTGCTTCGCCCCAAATATCATGCCGTATCACATAGTTGTTGCAGTTCACTAAATATATTCAGTGCAGTTAGTTTAAACAGTAGATTAGGAAACCTTGCCCGCGCCCGAACCGATGCGGCTGAAACATGACAAATTTCTATAAGAACCGAAAAAACCGACACGACCCAATTGCGGCCTCTAGTTTGGGTTACTTTTGGTGGGCCATGTACAGCGTGACCAAGAGTTAGGTGGACAAGTTGCATCATCTATACGATAGCTATCAACCTATCAAATTTTTAGCTATAAAGCTGTGTGCGACACTGTACAGATAAAATGTAGTAGCTATTGATGTGTCGTATAGCCTCAAAAATTGATTTACAGTATGGGTGGCACCCCGACTGTTTATACGATAGAGTCGCGATTACAGAGGGAGAAAAGTTCCAAACAGCGGGGACATTATAACGTGAACGCCGCATTATTGCTCAATATCATACTTTACGTTTATTTTCAAGCAATATAGAGGATTTAATGGAATTTAAAAAATATATGGATAACAACACATTTTGCTTAAAGCAATACAGTACTCAATCTACGAATCGAAAAACTTGAGTAGAAGATTACTTTTTTACAATCGAGCTTATTCATCTTTTTTGTCATTTACCATTGGCTGGCTTGATAATACTTGAATGGGCAACTACCAGTAGCAATAAATTTCAGTTACATTTAGGAAACTATATAAGTTTTACAAATACTTTGAAGCTTTACATGATAGTTGAGTAGGTCAGAAAAAATGTCTATATAGGGATTCGACCCCACATCCAAAGGCCGTATGTGCCTAATGCAGTATAACCACGCAGCTACTCAATTGTTTATAATTTTATTACAGTTAAGGCCAAAGTAACCTTGAGCAGCGTAAATAAAACGCATGCCATACAATTCTCAATATACTAAGTCTAAGCCTTGGTCTTAGCCTAAGCTAAAGTACTTATATGAGCCATTACGCTAAGCGAATAAGTAAGCAACGGCCGCTGAAGTCTCCGCTCTAGGCCGTTTTTTATAACGTAACGCCCTCAGGGACACTTGAGCGACAGTTAAATATAAATATGCAGCGTTAATATTACCAACAATAGTGTAAGCGTGCGATTAGAAAATTTTAGAAATGAAAAAATGTGGGCGTTAAATTTTTAACTAAAACCTCATTCACCACAAGTTCGTAGTGCTTAAGGTATTTTGTTGCTACATATATATTTCGGATACACCATTCAGCATAACTAGCTGCAAAGAAAATTCTCATGTAAGCTAAAGTAGCGTGTTGTTATGCGGCGTTGACGTTACAATGCATCACTATTTTGGACTTTTGTCCTCAGGAGTCGGGATCCTACCGTGTAGACAGTCAGGGACACACCCGTACCTGTCTATCTATACGTAAATTCTTGAGAGTATACGACACACCCTTAGCTTTTATATTTTGTGAATTTATAACAACGGGCGCTGTCTGCAGTTAATGCCATGGGTTTATTAAATTTTGTTGTTAGTTTTATTTTTAAATCTCCATATTTTGATGAAGAAAATGTGCTTGTTGACAAGATGGTATACCGTCAATAAATCTGTAAAGAAGACACGGTATCTTTGATTGAACACATGAATCCTCACATCCTTGCCAACATAATAGATGCTAATGCACTGGCTTCGATACAAACTAAAACCGTTGAGTCAAATTTTGACTATTGAGTCGGTCCCTTTTTAACCCTAAGCCTGAGTTAATGATGACCCAAATTTGAATCACGATTGACTCAAATTGATTCAAAACTTGAGTGAAATTGAACCACGGTTTAACTCAAAATTAGGCTTTAAAAGGACCCACACAATACTCAAAATGTCATCGTCAACGTGTTTCAGGGTATGCAGCTGCCCAAAATGGCTATGTAATTCTTTTATTGCCCCATAGAAGCTGCTATTTCCGCATATCATAATTTTAAAGCTCACAGTTTAAAGTTCACATTTTAAGTTTAATGTTCACAGTTTAAAGTTAATGTTCTCAGAATATTTGAGTGATTTTTGTAACAGCGGTAAATTGGCTCGATCTTGGTCCAAAATGTAGTTATTACCATTTGAAACAATAGAAGCAAGAATTTAGACGAACAACGCAGGAGTTTCACACCATAGAATTTATCTATATAGCACGAAAATTCGGTTAAGCCGTATTCAGATCGGTCAAGATCATAGACTACTGAGACTTACATTGGTTTCCGCTAAATAATATGAATTATTACACTATTCTTTTCTTATACGAGCAGTTTCTGATATTTGTTGACATACTAATGTGCCTAATCTATATAGCACGAAAATTCGGTTAAGCCGTATTCAGATCGGTCAAGATCATAGACTACTGAGACTTACATTGGTTTCCGCTAAATAATATGAATTATTACACTATTCTTTTCTTATACGAGCGGTTTCTGATATTTGTTGACATACTAATGTGCCTAATCTGTCTATTGTATATATATATCAAAATCCGGTATTCCTCTATCGTTGATTGCATTAAAATCACGTTACCAAACGGGGTAAAATATGTTTTGGTGGTGTCAGTGCATGGAATGCTATGTGATGTCACTGCGAAGGAAATGAGTTTGCATGAAATTAACGCTTGCTGTAAATTATTTTTGATCGGAAACCTTCATAAAACGAGAGTGACTACTACATTGGGGTCCTGCTGGTGTCAGTGGATGGAATGCTGTGTGATGTCACTGCGAAGGAAATGAGTTTGCATGAAATTAACGCTTGTTGTAAATTATTTTTGATCGGAAACCTTCATAAAACGAGAGTGACTACTACATTGTGGTCCTGGTGGTGTCAGTGCATGGAATGCTGTGTGATGTCACTGCGAAGGAAATGAGTTTGCATGAAATTAACGCTTGCTGTAAATTATTTTTGATCGGAAACTTTTATAAAACGAGAGTGACTACTACATTGGGGTCCTGGTGGTGTCAGTGCATGGAATGCTGTGTGATGTCACTGCGAAGGAAATGAGTTTGCATGAAATTAACGCTTGCTGCAAATTATTTTTGATCGGAAACTTTTATAAAACGAGAGTGACTACTACATTGGGGTCCTGGTGGTGTCAGTGCATGGAATGCTGTGTGATGTCACTGCGAAGGAAATGAGTTTGCATGAAATTAACGCTTGCTGTAAATTATTTTTGATCGGAAACCTTCATAAAACGAGAGTGACTACTACATTGGGGTCCTGCTGGTGTCAGTGGATGGAATGCTGTGTGCTGTCACTGCGAAGGAAATAAGTTGGCATGAAATTAACGCTTGTTGTAAATTATTTTTGATCGGAAACCTTCATAAAACGAGAGTGACTACTACATTGGGGTCCTGGTGGTGTCAGTGCATGGAATGCTGTGTGATGTCACTGCGAAGGAAATGAGTTTGCATGAAATTAACGCTTGCTGTAAATTATTTTTGATCGGAAACTTTTATAAAACGAGAGTGACTACTACATTGGGGTCCTGGTGGTGTCAGTGCATGGAATGCTGTGTGATGTCACTGCGAAGGAAATGAGTTTGCATGAAATTAACGCTTGCTGTAAATTATTTTTGATCGGAAACTTTTATAAAACGAGAGTGACTACTACATTGGGGTCCTGGTGGTGTCAGTGCATGGAATGCTGTGTGATGTCACTGCGAAGGAAATGAGTTTGCATGAAATTAACGCTTGTTGTAAATTATTTTTGATCGGAAACCTTCATAAAACGAGATGGCCTGCTGCATATTTCGAGATTTAAAACATACACGTATATATCATGCATACAAAATGTATATTGCTTTTATGTATATACAAGCAACTTCATGGTCATTAAATAAGACATGATTTTTCAAACTATGTGTGTTCTTGTGAAAACTGCGCCATTCCGGTAAAACCTGTCATGTTTCCCCGGGGGAACACTTATAATAGCTACTACTGGGTTGTGTACTGAAAATTGTTGAAACAACAACGACAACAAATAAAGTTTATGGCAAAACTGAATGACATTATTTCAAACAATGCAGCCTGTACGCTTTGAAATTTAGAAATAAGAAAATATACCTATATATATATATATATTATGAGTTTTCAAATATAAACAACCAAATCCTGATTGAAAGATCTTCCGTAGAAAAGTTCAAATATATATACCGATTTTGCTCGACGATTTGTGTCAGAATATTGTTTATAGCTTATATTTTTTAAAAATGTTTTAAGGTTTACATTGGATAGTGATACTTCCATTTTACTGAAAATTTAAATTCATTGCTAGTAACGCGGCTATTTCCGGGTAACTTTCTATTGCCGATTCGGCCAAAGTAATCCTAATTGAAAAAGTGAACATGGTATGGTTCTAACATACTAAGCCTAAGCTCTAGACTAAGCTTAAAAGTCCTTATATGGAACATACACAAAGCCTAAGCCTAAATCGGGAGGTTTTGACCGCTCGAGGATCCCACACTCAAGCTGCTCCTTTCTTAACGTTATAGCGTAACGACTTTTAGGATTCCTTACCGATTCTACAGATAGATAGATACTGAGATTTGATCAGCTATTTTTTATTTGGTTTCTCTTTTAAAATGGAGTCATGAAATTTGTTAAAATTTGACCGTCACTCGATCAGTTAACAGTGAAATTTGGATTAAAAACATCGCTTTTAAAAATTCATATGGTTTTATGATATATACCGAGCATTTTAACGTGAGGCTTATAATGAAATCAGTTGCAGGTTACACATGCATAACTATTTTAGCCACGTAACATAATGTAAAAAATATTATATCTCGTTTTCTTGTCAACTAAATAGCCAAGAATAATACAGTGCTTCTGTCGAACGAACCGGAAAACATAAGTAGTCACAGTGATGTCATAAAGACAAAACGGCCCTCCTTCGGTTGGGAAGGAATTCGGGGAAGGGCCCCACCATCTTTTCAGCTATGCCCCCATACTCTCTGGACCCCAATCATCTCATACTCCCAAAACCGATTGCTTCGCAAAGGGACAAAACACACCAGCTTAGTGCTCACTGAGGTAACAAATCCTGATACAGGCGGTGTGGCAAGTGGCCGACAATCCTTATCGCATTTTGTATGACTCGCAAAACGGCAAAAATTTCTTTTGCTAATTAATTGATACTGTCTTTCAGTAGGTAGAACAAATGTTTACATTCGGAAAAGACGGAATTGATTTAAAGCTGTATACGTATACACATTACCACATATATCACATATGCTCCGAAAATTTGATCATATTTATAGGTAGGGCATTATTCCCCTGATCCCCGACCCCTCCTGACGCCGAACACACCCCTGTCCTTACCTGTCCTCTGGGGAGAATGGACAAAATTCGGAAAGAATGATTTAAAAAATTGGCACATGAGGAAAATTTTACCAAAATAGGGAAATGCGACAAAAATTGGAGAAAATTTAGAGCTTTTAAAATGTTCAAAAATTAGCCCACTGCCTATTACCACTTTTTTGGACTCCCCAGAAATCGCAGCTTCACTTCCTCTAAGCCGACGGAACTAAGCCGAAACTATGAATTAAAACTAGACGATATATTACAAGGATAAACCTTGCAAAAATGATAGTTGAACTATAATCAAACCCTAAAATTAAAGTAAAGGCTCTAAAGTGATACCGTTGCAACTGGTAATTCCACTGCAGTAATATGTTCCGTACAAATTTGACAAAGTCATAAAACTAAACTGTTGGTAACTGTGTTCTGTGTGAGTGTGCGACCGGAATGTTGTTAAGCAAGCCGGTAGAGTGTCGAAATTTCTCAAAGTTCATAATTTTAAACAAATGAGCATAATTTAAACAATTTTGCTAATTATATTGCTATATATTACTACAATCCATACATGCGGAACCAGGAGTTAGGGGGAGGGGAATGCCAATGAGGCCTCGCATACCCTCACCCGCCGCGCGTCCAAAGTGTGTGGAATGTTCTGGGTGAGTGCGCGACCGGAAGGTTGATAAGGAAGCCGGTAGAGTGTCGCAATTTCTCAAAGTTCATAATTTTAAACAAATGAGCATAATTTGAACATTTTTGCTAATTATATTGCTATGTATTACTACAATCCATACATGCGGAACCAGAAATTAGGGGGAGAAGAATACCAATGACGCCTCGGATACCCTCACCCCCGCGCGTTGGAAGCGCGGGAAATATTATAGCAAAAAGCCAATGAGGCCACGGATACCCTCATCCGCCGCGCGTCGAAAGCGCGGGGAATATTATAGCAAAAAGCCAATGAGGCCTCGGATACCGTCATCCGCCGCGCGTCGAAAGCGTGGGAAATATTATAGGAAAAAGCCAACGAGGCCTCAGATACCCTTATCCGCCGCGCGTCGAAAGCGCGGTTAATATTATAGCAAAAAGCCAATGAGGCCTCGGATACCCTCATCCGCCGCGCGTCGAAAGCGCGGGAAATATTATAGGAAAAAGCCAATGAGGCCTCGAATACTCTCATCCGCTGCGCGTCGAAAGCGCGGGGAATATTATAGGAAAAAGCCAACGAGGCCTCGAATACTCTCATCCGCTGCGCGTCGAAAGCGCGGGGAATATTATAGCTAAAAGCCAATGAGGGCTCGGATACCCTCATCCGTCGCGCGTCGAAAGCGCGGGGAATATTATAGCAAAAAGCCAATGAGGCCTCGAATACACTCATCCGCCGCGCGTCGAAAGCGTGGGGAATATTATAGCAAAAAGCCAATGAGGCCTCGAATACACTCATCCGCCGCGCGTCGAAAACGTGGGGAATATTATAGCAAAAAGCCAATGAGGCCTCGAATACCCTCATCCGCCGCGCGTCGAAAGCGCGGCAAATATTATAGGAAAAAGCCAATGAGGCCTCGAATACCCTCATCCGCCGGGCGTCGAAAGCGCGTGGAATATTATAGCAAAAAGCCAATGAGGCCTCGGATACCCTCATCCGCCGCGCGTCGAAAGCGCGGGAAATATTATAGGAAAAAGCCAATGAGGCCTCGAATACCCTCATCCGCAGCGCGTCGAAAGCGCTGGGAATATTATAGCAAAAAGCCAAAGAGGGCTCGGATACCCTCATCCGTCGCGCGTCGAAAGCGCGGGGAATATTATAGCAAAAAGCCAATGAGACCTCGAATACACTCATCCGCCGCGCGTCGAAAGCGTGGGGAATATTATAGCAAAAAGCCAATGAGGCCTCGAATACACTCATCCGCCGCGCGTCGAAAACTTGGGGAATATTATAGCAAAAAGACAATGAGGCCTCGAATACCCTCATCCGCCTCGCGTCGAAAGTGCGGGGAATATTATAGCAAAAATGGGTCCTTTGCAAGGGGTTGTCTTCTGTTTTCAGCACCCCTAGAGGTCCTCTCTGCGAGGACCTCTACACATCAGAAGCCTACCTAAGCTACCCTTGAGTCCTCGGTGTGTGAGCACGTATATATACAACAATATGTTAGGCGACTTCAATCATTGTCCTGTCCGCGTTTAATGCCCGTTGAGCGATTCGGCATAGAAAATCAAGAGAATCAACCGTTTGTCACAAATCGATTACCGATCCAACATTCCTGACCAGCTGCGTTGGGCCGTGGATGTTACACTTGACGAAATGTTGTTTTTGTTGAACAAATTTTTTTATACTTTGGCGTTATGAACAAGTTTTATTTAAGAACATACCTTTGTGTTTGCGAACAAGATTTACCTAAGAATATGTTTGTCTACGCGGACAGATTTTATCTCTATTTATACCTTAGCGTTATCGAATAAATTTAAGGATTTTTGATTTCAAATGTTCTTGAACAACAATGTTTAAACTAGTTTCAATCGCTGAGTTATTGCACGCCATCTGTCAAGCGATGCATCGCTGTAACATTGTTTACCAACAAAACGTATTTAAAACGAACAAAATAATGTTTTCAACAATTTATGGATTTCTTTGCCGAACAAAAATTATCCATTTTATACCACCTTACTGCTGTCCCCAAATGGCTGTTGCTACTTTACGCTATCACAAAGAAGTGTTGTTACAAAATATGACAATTTTAAAAATAGGATGACAGTCGGAGTCATTTTATGCTTAGTGGAGCATGAAACATTCCGTGTTGCTATGAAACATATGGAGTATTTCGTATAATGTTGAACAAGCTTTTTCAAAACCAACATATTGAAAACAGGTCGTTTGAGTACGAACCTTGTGTATAGATACTATGCTATCTAGGATCTGTTGCTCGGTTCGTTAAGGAACCTCTCAAAGCGAGCAAACACCAGCAACCGCCGTACAAACTAATTATATCTGCATTTAAAAACGAATAATTTCCCATATATTGGTGAAACTTTTCTTCTCCAATATAGTTAGGAAATTATTCATTGTCAATCTACATTAACAGAAAAATTTCGTTAAATATGTACGAAATCCTTCCTTACTAATGTAGTTAGAAAATTATTCCGATTAAAAAATTTAATTCATATGTAGGAATATAAGTCATCAAGTAACAAAAATTGCCATAAAACCTATGAAATTAGTACTGAATGTTCAGTAATAATTTCTTTTAGGAAGTATTTCTCTTAAAAATGTTAGGTAGCAAAATTTTAACTGTGCACTCAGATGTCAAACGCTATGAATTGAGCGAACTGTTCTTGCGGCCATGTACAGCAAAAGTAAAACCATCCTAAGATGACTGATAATTGGAAGCTTTCATGAAGACCCAATTTTCTCAGAAATTAATCATGTAGCGAACGAGCAAGGTTATTCATGCTCGAGAAAGCATAAAGTTCAATCTAACTATATGATCTGTAAACAAAATGATATCGTGCCGTTCTCAATATTCTGATACTGTGATATTTATACACGCCCCATGAATTTTTACCTACATACAAAGGTTTTGTTATCAAAATTACAATGATTTACTTGTCTCTAAATCTACTGTTGCGGGTATATGGACGGAGTTATCTATCGTTTAACGGCCGGGTTTAGCACGTTGATAATTTGTTTCATGCAAAGCTCGAGCTTTTTATGGTTCAGCTTATGATTAGGTTTACCGCTGTCTGTTATCAAATTATCAAACATATCCTACCTATATCTATGATTTTCAATCTCACACACAACAGTAAATCGGCATGGAGGTAGTAACTCCCTTGAGTGGAGTGATTGTGAAATGTTTTAGAGAATCTTTACTTGTAAATTATCTAATACAAGTACAACACTGTTGTTATCCTCATCTTTTCTCGTAAAATCAAACTTAATTAAACATTTAATACTGTCTTAAATTTTTTACGCAATGCTCGAAGAATTAACGCTTCTATGTAATCCTGAACCTTTGCATCGAGAACCTTTGCATCTATGTACCTGAACCTTTGTATTTATGTAATCCTGAACCTTTGCATCGAGAACCTTTGCATCTATGTACCTGAACCTATGTACCTGAACCTGAACCTTTGCATCTATGTAATCCTGAACCTTTGCATCTTTATCGAGAAAAAGTACCCAACCTCTGTAATTAGATACATATAATATAGATGCTGCGCTGAGACCGTATGAGATTAACACCATTGCTTTTAAATATTAATTAGCTAAATTAGCCGTAAAAGATTGATAGGTTCTGATACTGAAGGTACTTCCGCCTTTATTTCGCAACCATATCTGGAATGTCGGCATGAAAGCAGTAGTACACGCGTACCACAAAATTACACAACACGGCTAAATTTGAGCGTTGTAGAGCCAACCATTCTAAAGCTATTTTAGCAGCGAAATATAGACGAATCTTTGTTTAAAATATTGATTTTGGATATGGATTATCTATTTCGTAAATTGGACGACGTTAGGAATATGTCGATGATATGCATATTATCAGTTCCAGCCGACCGTAAAAATTTAACCAACTCAGGCTGCTCAAGTAATCATCCACAATCTATAGTAACAACTCCGGTAGGCTATGCAATTTTGAAACAAAATTGGTTAGTTTTGCTCTCTTTCTCAGTATCTAAAGATTGCTATCGGCTAGATATTACGCATGCAGTTGCAATTCCTCAAGTCACCCGTATTGTGAAGTTTTTTTACAAATATAACTTTAGCGATTACCATGTTTATAAGTGGAAACAACAATATTCTACTGGATTTTTGTCCTATTCTATTCATGGACAAGAAAACACTCTTAATTTGTGTAGATGGCTGAACACATTACATGGTCATTGCAACCTACAAGCGTTAATCACCCATTAGGATACCCGATTTCAACGTCAACGATACATAAATTTAAGTAAAATACCGCGGATTACAAGTACTACCTAACACACTTCGTCTCGGTACTCGGGTTCTTATGTAGTTAATCGGGTAACCTAGTGGTTTTTGTGGGTCGGGTGCCCGGGTAACGATTTGTGCATCGCTCATGGTATAGTGTTTCCACCATTTGGAACTTTTGTTCTCCTGTAGTCGCGACCCTACCGTATAGATAGTCAGGGTGACACCCATACTATAGATCAATTGCACAGGCTGTAACGACACACCTCTAGTAAGTATTACGTTTTTCTGTACAGTGTCGTTCACACCCACAGCTACCAATTTGGCGCGAATTAACTGTAACAGACACCGTCAGTAGCTGGTGCGTCTTATTAGACTACTGTGTTGTGTTTTGAATCCCGATATATTTTGTCTCGTTTTGATTCTCGTGTTTTTGATCTCGGTATCTAGGCCATAAGAACAATGAAGTGATGAAATACTGCCGCACCTGCCAATAAATTTGCAAGATGACACGGTATGCTTGAAACTGTGCAGAAGCTGCAATACCCCTAGCTAGCTACCACGCTAGTTTGCATCCACTCTGACGTCGAAACTCCGAGCCGAATAGAAATAAAAGGAAGACCATGCCATCCCGGAGACAAACGACCTTAGGCCCGAACACCCCGAGAAGCCATCGCACTTTAATATCAAAGAAAACCAACAGCAGTCAGCCGTCCAAAACTCAGCGAAACCAACGCTGGGTACAGATTTAAGGTTGTGCAAAGTAAATCAAAAATAACCTGGAAAAAAACAAGCACAAACCTTTCTCGGAAACTGACAAGTCTGATGCTCCGACTAGCTTGTAGTATCTGCAAATCATTCGCTTTTATACCCACAGCCTTCTTCTGTTTGATAAAATCAGGTATATCAGTGTTAAAAATAGTACCAAAGTTGATTCATCATTCAAATATGACCGTTTGGCATAGGCCTGCTTCGTTTTAAACAACCCTCGTCTTCGGTATCACTATACAGATATGACAGCTGGACATCACTAAAACTAAGTCATTTATCTTCTTTGTAGTGGAAGTTCAAAATTATCAGTAAACAACAATAACAACAATAGTTCAAAATTATCAGAAAACAGCAATAACAACAATAGTTCAAAATTGTCAGAAAACAGCAATAACAACAATAGTTCAAAATTGTCAGAAAGCAGCAATAACAACAATAGTTCAAAATTGTCACAAAACAGCAATAACAACAATAGTTCAAAATTGTCAGAAAGCAGCAATAACAACAATAGTTCAAAATTGTCACAAAACAGCAATAACAACAATAGTTCAAAATTGCCAGAAAACAGCAATAACAACAATAGTTCAAATTGTCAGAAAACAGCAATAACAACAATAGTTCAAAATTGTCAACAATAGTTCAAAATTGTCAGAAAACAGCAATAACAACAATAGTTCAAAATTGTCACAAAACAGCAATAACAACAATAGTTCAAAATTGTCAGAAAACAGCCATAACAACAATAGTTCGAAATTGTCAGAAAACAGCAATAACAACAATAGTTCAAAATTGTCAGAAAACAGCAATAACAACAATAGTTCAAAATTGTCAGAAAACAGCAATAACAACAATAGTTCAAAATTGTCAGAAAACAGCAATAACAACAATAGTTCAAATTGTCAGAAAACAGCAATAACAACAATAGTTTAAAATTGTCAACAATAGTTCAAAATTGTCAGAAAACAGCAATAACAACAATAGTTCAAAATTGTCAGAAAACAGCCATAACAACAATAGTTCGAAATTGTAAGAAAACAGCAATAACAACAATAGTTCAAAATTGTCAGAAAACAGCAATAACAACAATAGTTCAAAATTGTCAGAAAACAGCAATAACAACAGTAAAATAAAAACAAGCGCATCAGCTGGCAACACCTCGCGCTGTAGGCGTGACTATTTTGAGGCTGTATATATAGACAAATTTTATTCAACTTTCGTGTCTAGATTCGGGCTGCTTTCAGCGTTTTCTTTGGCGATGGGTCAAACTCGCGCCTGCAGATCATGGAATATCAGTGAAATTTGATAGAATGTATTCAGGAAATGGATTAGAGCAACACATCCCTGGGTCAAACTCAGTGGCGAAAAATAGTGCTTTAACCGAACTTATCGTCGTATAAATGTGTTGTAAACCAGTAGTTCACGGCTTCGATGGTGCGGAGTCAAACTCTAGCGCCATAATAGTTAGAACCAACGTTTAGGTCGCGGTTTCAGCAGAATAGGGTCTGGTTTTATATGTACCTTTGGCTCAATTTGAGCTTTAAGCTAGAATCCTGGACACGCGCCTCTCTGTGGTTGTGGGTGAGGCGCTATCGATACAACTCCGGAATGTCAGTAGGAACTTAGGTTCTCAAACGGTACTCGAAGTCTCGATCTAAGCCCGGTTCGCTGTCTCAGTTCTCTTATTCAAACGTTCCTGATAGTTCCTGTTACAAAAAAGATAATAATAGTAAAATTTCTTACCGATTTTGGCCAAAACTAAAAGCTATAGATTCTTTTTTCAGGACATGGTTTGCCTATTATACGGTACAACTGGTTACCTAGTGTGTTTTACAATGAATAGATGGAACTAAATCGCAAAAACCAGTCCAACATTAAAAATAAAGTCAATAATTCTGCTCGTTTTTACCCAAAACAGTTCGTTTGGCATTATCATAGTCTGGATGGCTAATGGGACATTTACATCAAATTGAGGGCAGGCTGACTTAGCTTCGTCTAATAGTCAGGGACCACTATCGCATTGTTTTAGAACAGTGAAAACCGACTATGAAGACATAAATAGCAGCTTAGTGCACCGTCAGGTTTTGCACACGAGTGAGCTCGAACTCAAATATCTGACCAGCACAATCTGAGCTCACTGTATATGATCGAACACTGCATTAGGTATAATTTTAAGCTTGAGGATCTCCCAAACTTTGAATTTCTAGGTTGCACAGCTGCCATATTTTGTATTTCGCTAAAATTTGAATTTCTCGCACTGGATAGCTCCCGAAATTTAAATCTACCGCGTTGGACAGCTGAAAAAATTTGAAATTCTCTCGGTGGACAGCTGCCAAAACTTGACTTTATCGGGCTGGACAGCTTAAAATATTTGAATTTCCTCCGCTGGACAGACGACAAACTTTGTATTTCGCTAAAATTTGAATTTCCCGAGGTGGACAGCTATTAAAACAGAAACAAACCGCGTTAGACCGCTCCCAAAATTTAAATTTACCACTTTGGATGGCTGCCAAAATTTGAATTGTCTCCGCTGGACATTTGCCAAAATTAGATTTTCTACGTTGGAAAGCTGCCAAAATTTTAAATTCCCTAGCTGTATAGCCGCCAAATTTTGTATTTTGCTAACATTTGGATTTTCCGCGCAAAATAGCTACTAAAATAGAAATTAACCAAGTTGGACTGTGCCAAAATTTAAATTTACCGCGTTAATAGATAGCTACAAAAATGGAAATTAACTGCGTTGGACTGCAGTCAAAATTTGAATTTACCGCGCTGGATTATTGCCAAAATTTAAATTTACCTCGTTGGACAGCTGCTAAAATTTAAATTTCCCCCACTGCACAGCTGGCAAAATTTGAATTTACCGAGTTGGACGTTTCTGCCAAAATCTGAATTGTCACTAATATATTAATAAATATGTTACATAATATAAAAATTACAATATGTATTGTATTATAACTGTTTATAATAGTCAGGCGAGACGTATAAATTTGTCCCACATGGTTCGCCTTACCATGTGGACATATAGAGCTCACTGTAACCTCAGTACAAAACTGATAGCCACCCTTGAATGTGCCAATGTCCCGTATGATCAGGCTACACTGTGGAACAAATAGATACAAAGTGCACTCAAGTTGTCTTAAAATGCCACATAAAAATTGTTTGGATGGCTAAACTTGCTGATTGACGTGTCGAAACTATATCATTACTGTATGTGTGCCCATTTAAAAAGTTCACACCGTCAAAAATTAATTTACAAAATTATGTTAATTGCTTTACGAATAAAATTTATAGCTGCTTATGACCTCCATTAAACCGTCTCTGCAAACCGAAGAAGATACAGATAAATTTTTCGTAATACATAATTTAGGGTTTGGATAAAGGTGGAAAATTTAAATTTTGACAGTGGTTCAAAGCTGGAAATAAAAAATATATCCAGCAGCCAACGCGAAAAAATGAGATTTTGGTAACAGCAGACGGCGTGAAATTAAGGTTTTGGCAGCAATGCAGCGTGGAATGTTCAAATTTTAGCTGTCTTTCAAGGCGGAAATTCAAATTTTGGCAGATGACATTCAAATCTAAGCAGCAGCCGCGTACGAGAAAATAACGATTTGGCAGTTAGTCAAACGTAGAAATTCATATTTTACAGCGATCTTTACGTGAGAAAATTCATATTTTGGTAGCAAGTTATCGCGAGAATTCAAATGCCCAAAAAGGCAAATTCAAATTTTTACAGCAATCCACTGCGAGAGACCTCAATTTTGAGACACACGAAAGCATAATGCTATGAACTGTCCCGAATAAACGTGGTTTTGCCGAGCTATGAAAAACGTTTATTCATATATGATCATGTCATTGAGAGTAGACGAGCATGAAGCACCCTTCGAGACGTTGGTCTGCTCTACCTCGACGCGCAGCCTATCTCTCAGGCACTGCACCTGATGCCCAATCGGCGTCGAAGTAAAAACTTTGGTAAAAATTAGTAAAAATCGATAAAAACTGGAAAATTGGAAAAACCCTCTACCCGGCTACCCTCGGAACGTCGGATCTATTGCATTTACGACATTTTTGTGCATTGCTTTACATTGTTGTGAAAAGGTAACCGATGCTGGCATGCACCTAAAAGCCAGGGATTATTCCCTGATGATCAGCTGTCACACATTTCAATGTAACGGGCAAGCTCTCTGACAGGTTGTCTAAATTCCCCCTCAGGTGGCCCCATAGGAGCTGAACCATTGACCTAGCTGTGGAAATATATGTTGTTTTGGAGCCATAGTAATTTTAGTTATATACAAATTATTTATATGCACATCGATGTTATTGCAGATGCACAAGTTTATTTTCAATTATGATATGGTTGCTTGGAAATATAAGGTTGTGTGAAATTCACTGTTTTACTTTGATTTATCGATGAATTTCGAATTTTTGATATTTCGTAAATTGTTATCTAAAATTATGCAACGGTATTAACGTGCTGAGGCGAATAGAATGGTCACAATCTGGCCCCATTCAAAATTAAATACTTGTGCAGATGCGTGTATGTGTTTTCCGGTTAGCGTAGCCTAAGGTTTATATAAAAGTAAATTGCTAATTCTGTGGATTAGAAATATTTGGAATAATCATTAAGTAATACATAGCTAGGTGTGTTGAAAGTTTTTTACGGTTGAAAAGATTTTGGTTTTTCTCGGTGTTCCGTAATCCAGTGTTGGAGTCCGTTAGGCTATCAAGGGATCCATGGGCTTAAATTCTCCAAAATTCGGGTTTTTACACTTTCTCATTTATTGCTTGGTTCCTAAAATTTAGTTTTAAAGACTTGGATTTTAAGATTTTGTTGATTTCATTTAATTAATTTGCATGAATTACCTTAATTTAAATTATTAGCTTGTTTAGTTTATGTTGGATGGGGTTGTCGGAGTTGGATCGATTTTTACGGCAGTGTAGTGTCGTGATTACGCGACTGCGACCCCCAGCTGCTACTAAAATACACAAGGTGTACAATTTATTTATGTTATTCTGGGAGTAGGGGTTGGATGGGGATTTTTCTTATTTCGGCTATCGGTATTTAAAAAGGGGACGGGATTTGTCACCGAAGGATTGTGCGATGCGAGGTGTGGCCAGTAGAATGCCGGTGGGACGCTAGTGTGGCGCGCGTCTATTTCGTGAGCGATTTCAGTGCCATATATTTTTGCGAGGCGGCGCGATCCTTGCTCGGCTCTACGTGCTCGAGTTACTGATAATTGATCAACAGATACAGATATGGAGTGTTTATTACAAAATAAAACGTTAGGCGCAATAACACCGTTAACAACTTGTAGCACTGATTTTGATAACCGTATCCGAATATATATGTCCTCTCCTCGGTGGTTGGTTTAAAAAGCCGAGGACACGCTTAGCACAAGCTTCGCACTAGTTTTTCGATACCGTTAATCGAGCGCTCGTTACCAAAATAACAGTACTTTTATTTAGTACTGAATTGCTTTCAGCTCACGCTTATACACCACCGGTTGTCTTGTACAGCCTGACTCTATTATTGCAGTCTGACGCTAGATCTACACAGTCTGACATTCCACATTCACTATGCACTTCGGTCACTAGTTTCGATGCTCTCCATGATCCCTATCTAGTACTTTAGTTCTTAGGTTAAGTTAAAGCTACCAAATACTTGACCTAGTCTTTATCCTAAGTTATCACGGCAATTGTTTAAGAGTTACACTTGAGCGATAGTGATTAGTTTTTATTTTATCTGTTACTTTACTAACGTTATGGTTTTAACACAACACACTCCCGGACGGAAAGTGTACCATGCGATTATGTGATTACCTCAACCTAAGCCTTAGATTTGCGCTAATAATGCCAGTTATATTACACTGGCCGACCCCCGACGGAAACCAGACCACGTTATTGAAACTGTACAGTAGCGGTCGACTACTATGCTGTTGAAGTTTGCTCAGCGTATGCCCCCGGACGGATGGCGATACTGGTATTTAGGTAAGATACTCACGTTTTTGGTCGTCCGAACCAGTCCCCTTACTCACCCGGTCTAGTCAAGAATAATGCTCCCACGTCGACGACCCCGGACGGATGCCGGGCGACGCAGTTACACTACTAATATTCTCGAGTCCCACCTGCGCTCTTACCCTGGTTACCATTCACTCGACACAAAGGGCCGAAATTTTTAAAGTATTACTAACTTAGTACGTTTCTACTAACTACCGCCCCTATTAAACTTATAGCCACTTGCACTATTTTACAAGGAAAAGCAATATTACTAAATAAAATATTATTAGAAATAGGGTTATTCATTTGTTTCCCCGGTTACTATTTTCCTCTTAAACTAGGCCTTTCTTCAATCTAGTCTAATAGATCACGTAACAGGACACACATTCTTTGCGCTTCCGAGTCAAGAACCACTTTTATCAATTCCGAAAAGAAAAGGAAACCCTAGTATAGGCTTTTCTGTTATGCCAAGTCACTAGTCTACTGGGCTAAGGGCCTAGTGTAAGCACCTTTCCAGTAAGACTGCTGTAGCTCAATAATCAGTAATCACTGCTCCAGGCACATACACCACTCTTCATTACACTCTAAACAGCCTCCGATCATTGCAAACAAAAATAAGCATATGAACCTAACAAAGAACCACGTATTGCTTTGTGAGAATAAAAACTTACAGTGACAGTAAAGCTGATTTACTAAATAACTTAGCGCCGTTTCCTTTACAACAGGCAAATTTATTTCTGTGTGTTCTAAGAGATTCGTTTTCTCTGCTATCGTCGTAAATTACAGTGACATTAATAATACGGTTTCAACAATGTGAGACAGTAGCATATCATTGCTAGTCCAGCGCGGTCATTACTTGGTTACATAACAGTATTTACAAAATTAAATCCCGCTTGCTCATGACAATTTCGCTTTAGTCATCCAATCGTTAGGTATCAGTTCCTAATTTAGTGGTATGTTCAGTGATTTAATATACGGAAATCCAACACGTACAATAGGAAGATTATTAAGGAGCCATGGCAAGTATCTAATTTACACTAGCAAATAATGCCAAATCCGTACTGGCCACTTTGAAATGGGGTTCGACCTGATAATAACTCTGGCGCTTCTTTCTATATTTGTATGTTGAGCTAAAATGCGAAAAAAATTTAATCTAAAAGAAAAACACATTTTGGATTCCAAGTGAAAATTACCATTTCTGTCGCTGCCCTCAGTTTTATAAAGTTAGTACAAATATAGGTAACGTTTTTAAACAATACTCTAACATTTATTTGGACATTAAGCCGTCAATAAAGCCGTCACATGAAAGAAATAGCTCAACTTTCTGGAAACAGTGTCAATAATTGTTGATATTTTTGACTTTCTAGAGCGTGCATATAACTGCACCGTAATTTTTTCTTTACGCAACAATATTTTGTTTGGCCACATTATCGCTGCCAGTTTTATAGTCACTTTCATAATTTGCTAGTAAATTCCCAGGGCGCAGCGGGCGTTCTTTAAACAGTAAATATAAACAGACATCAAATCAATTCTAGTCGTTAGAAGCACTCAAGATCAAACAATATTACTGATTAATTTGCATTTTTAAATCCAACCAAATTTCTATACTTTAGGATTTGAAGGAAGTGCTTTTAAAGCTTTCAGCAATCCACATCAGTTCGCAATTACCTTCCGCTAAGTGCATTGTAGACATAGGATGCATGAAATGCAACACGACAAGATTTTTGGTTGTAATACGTAACGGGTATATTTGATCCCAGCAACAATTCCCATTATTCTATCTAAATAAAGTTGCTCTATAACAGGGGAATCCACCATTACTAAAACATCAATCATCAGTCTTTAATCAGCAAGCAGCTATTATTAACGGAAAAAATAAAATTTCTAGCTTAGCTTTTGACGTTCGATTAGAATTACATCACGTTGCATTCACAGAAACCGTATGCTTGAAGCATCAAGTCCAAAATTAACCTAGAATACTGTTAATAAATTGAAAATTTTTGTATGTAGCTGCCTATTGTAAGCATATAATTGTAGATATTTTAGAAGGACAGATTTCCGTAAAAAGGCTACAGATTTCTACAATTCTTCAGTATTTGATATGCTTGTGGTGTGAGTATAACCTGATTTTTTATTCATGTAAACTTCGATTGAACAGACGTGCATAGAGTTCGGCAAGAAACGCAGATTAATTAGTTTGACTCCAAATTATTCCACGGTTTTTATTTGAGGCTGCGGCATATTGTAGCAAAAATTTATTGTGCGATTAAATAGTTGGGGCATCATAACGGGTAGAGCATTCGCAAGCTAGAAGGCTTAGTGTTTGGCCAATACAAAATGGTTTTTATAGCACACTTCTGTCAGTCATTGTATGTATTGCTGCTCAAAATCAAGAAATGTTAAAATAAATTTGTTATGATTGATTGAAGCGTCTGAAATGGCATCAAAATAATTCCGTGCTATAATTTGGCTACCAAAATATCGCAATTTCTCTTTGAATAAATTTTGTGCACGAAAGTGTTGTAAAAATTGTGGTAATTCCAGCCAATTTTTCAAACGCACAAATATAATGCTTTTGTCTCCATCTAATTTGCAGTTCATCCAGCGACTTAATGATTCATTATCCATTGCTATTTGGCTAACAGTTTTAGTACGGTTAAGCCCAATCTTTTACGCTGTAGACAACGTCTATTTTGTCCTACCTAATTATGTCCACTTGGGAAAGCATCTACACGTTCTCTCCGCATAAGAATAAGGTTAAAATGACACCAGTGATGTTTCAATACAAATATGGTACATACTTATTAAAGATGACCCAGCAGTAATAAACGATTATTTCATAAATGTTCACTTTAAAATTAAATATAAATTGCTCATTTATTTATAAATGAAATATGACAATTGACTGTGTCAAAAATTTTCTAATAAAAAAGGTTCTGTGAAAACCTGCACCTGAATCGGAATTATATGGTAAATTGAATAAAAACTTACGATATTGAAACAAAGCTTTCTTGTACTATGAAAAATAATCCTTATAAATTTCAACTAATGGTTTTCTGAATTTTTGAATTTGGCAGAACAAAAATTTCCTTGCATTTTCTTGAATTTCAAGCAATTATTTGCGTTTTTCTTAGATTTCAAGCAATTCCTTGAAAGGAATCATGGAAGCCATTTTCATATTGAAAACACATGGGTAATAAAATGTGGTCTAGTTATAACATGCTAGGTTATGAAACATATATAAAATATATTTTTTGACAATTTTTTGTGGAATAACGTCAACAACTTATTCATTTATGTTTCTATCAGATTATTATGTCCTAGTTTAATGTACACTTGAAGCAATTTGCCATACCTGCCCGAATTATGTTTTACAATAATTTTTACCAGCGAAACAAGTCCCACATGGTTAAAAATTCAATATTAAAAAACAAATCTCACTTTCGTAGCATTCTTGACCGAGGTCTCGACTTAATGCAGTAGTAACAAAGCTAGTATTTTAAAAATAAAAATACGACTGTGGGTTAAGTAAATTGTTTAAATAGACAATAGCATTTAAGTATTCAAGTGCGCCTTTAATATATATTTCCAACAAGCTTTACGAAGAACAGGATAATGATTTGTTCTAGCTTAAGCTTTAACTTGAAAGATCATCCCACTTAAGGCAAAATCCCAAGGTAGCATCATATATGTGCTCTCTAAGAAGTTATTAAATATATGGAAATTCCCATTTGCCCAAAAATTAGCGGCGTATACCGAATGCTGCTAAACACCCCACTAGTTTCTTAAACTGATAATCGTCGTTCGTTTTGTCGTCTATCAATTATTAGTGCCTGGCTGAAACGGTTTCAGTTAATAAAGTGCGGAATGGCAAGTAAACTAAGATACAATTCGTTAAAGACACTTAGAGCTGTATTGTTCTGACTGAAGCGCCAAGCAAAAAAATACGTTTGTTATATATCTCGAAATCAAGACTTGCTAGATCTAGAAAATCCGCTCAAATTCCGAGATTTTCTACGAAACTCGACCATGATTCAAAAATTATTTTGGAGACTTATACCAAGCAACAGTGCCACCAGCTTACATTTCAAGGTAGTACCATAGCAATTGGTTAATTTTTTGCGTCAATGCGCTTCCTTACAAACAGCCTGCTATTTATTGGATACTACTTGCAATGGAATCGGTTTTGGGAAAAACAATACAACAATTTTTACAAAAAATCTCAGAATTTATGAATAATACTTAAACCGTTAACTCTAAACGAACAAGCAAACATCATAAAACAACTTTACCGAACAATACCCCAAATTTGACATTTGAAACATAGAACAAAAAGATTTCATATAAAACGATGGTTTTATTTACATCGTAACACGGAAACCTTGAGAATTTTTAACAAGCACGCAAAAAGCACAATAAACCATGCAAAGTAAAGTCAATATAAGGGCTCGATGCAGCTTTTGCAAACGATGCCGAAATGGTATTGCAAGTGCCTCAGTGCGGCGCATATATGATGAATCACATTTGTCGTATTGTAATCTTATAGTATTTATAAATTTATAACCTTTGTGTCATAAACTTTTTCCTTTTAAGGTACGGATTGCTAGCACACGCAGAATAGCTGTAAGCTTGGCGAATTTCAATTTAATCTGAGGAAACAGTGTCGCTCTATGTTCGATTGGTTAGTACTTCCCAGAATGTTGTTTCTAAAGCATTCTGTTAGGGCCGTAGTACCGGCAATCCGGACCGACATGCTTTGCGAAACTAAGTCTAAATTTTCACTACTCTTGCATGATTAATTTAGGTCTTTACAATAATATAATAATATAAAAATTTAACACATCTAAAGCAAAACTAATGGTTGAGCTAATGACCTAACGGCGTAACCGTTGGTTTATCGCTAACTTGTTGTTGGTTCAAGCTTCAGGCTGGCCATGCCAATTTTCACTTTTTCCTTAATGTTTTACGACAAAAATAATGTTGGTAATGTGTCGACCAGTGAAAAGCACTCTTCACAAAAACTACAATGCTTTCCTTAGCTAAAGAGCGTGCAATATCTAATCACAGACGCATAGCAATGAAAATCCAAAACGAAACTGGGAGAAAATACGAAGCATTTAATTTAGCTACAGGTTGCATCCCGGAAATTAATTACGGGCAATTTATATATCATAGGTATAGACTGTTATTTATGTTGTTTACGGAATATCCGCGAGCTCTTGTGTAAAAATCTGTGACTGAAATATATACAATTTTATTTTAGCCTTACCCTGAAAATTTGATAAACACAGACCTACTTCGAATTACAATTCATTATTGACGAAGTCGTTCTGCTCTTTTAGCTTCAAAACAGTGGCTTCAGTGCAGTTAGAGCAGTAATAGCTTACCCGTAGAACTGGTTGAAATGGTGTGATTCCTAAAATTGATGCATGCGCATATTTTTCTAGGTTCTAGACAATAACAAGTTGCTTAAAATAGCAATAAATGTACATCTTACTAAAGATACACCATATTAATAAAAAATATGTTTATAGCAACTGTGATAATAAAAACCTATTTCTCTCGCAGTGTGACTTCCAAACGACTTGCAACTATCTATTGATACACGTTGCGCTACGGCAAAGAATCTATTTATGCGGAATTTCAATCCTCCTGGCAACGTAAATTAGCAACTTACTAAGAAACTCCCTGTTGGATGTTTGAATCTAGTATTCGCTATAGGCTGGAAAAGACCGCAACCTGCCTAGCTTCGTTGTGGCCTTTGGCTTTCGGCCGCATAGCCGGTCGGAATACCAGTGGGCCGCTTTACTTGTTCGCTCGAGTCCGACGTCATTGTCTGGATGTATAAAAGATGGATTAAGAGTTTGATTATCATGCCATTACATGTTTACAATCTTGGAAATAATGCGCAGTGTATTGGTATTGCGTCGCACACGTTTTAGAAATAGATAAAACAGACTTTGCTGTAGGAATGTGGTCATACTTGTTTGCTTGTATTTTCAAGCATTATGGAAGTATCGTCGGCAGTGGATATTAACTGTGATATATGTCGGGATACTTTTATACGTGACCGCTGAAGTCCGCCTACCAACTGAAAACGTCTTATCACATTTATGCAAAGAAGCGCAAATGACGTAGCGTAGATCATTATCTGATTTCTACGCTTATTTCGTAAGAATTGGACGCCACCAAGTAGCTATTGTCGCTATAGGGTCCGTTCTAAAATGTAGGCTGTTTTTCGGGCTGTTTGGGCATATAGATTAAATATTTGTTGTTACACTGTAATAAGAACTGCAGTATCAACAGAATATCGGTTTTACTCTTAACTGTATAGCGGATGAATGCCTATCGTTTTACAGGCTCACCGGCCGATCGGTCGCAAAATTTCACTGCCGCCATTTGAATCATTAATCACACTGAACCAAATACTACCGATTTCAAATAATTCAGTTAAGAATAATTTAGAAATTCGTTCTAATTATTAGAATAAGTGAATCTGTGTATTATGACACCAGAAATTTGCGTTCCACCGCAAACAGTACATTTGCCCGTACAAGGGGCGTAGAAACATTCCGCCTACCATGAAATGTGCTATCTGCCGTAAACATAACAATTCCGCATGGAACGTGCATTAGGGAGGTATTAGCCTACCAACTAAACATACATTATACCGTAAACACGGCATAATGATAACCTGAAGTTGTTATTTAAGGTGTTCTCTTAAACCATATTAAAGTTGATTAAGGTGTATGCTTTGGCTGCAAGAATAGTAATTTCTGTTTGCGATAAATATAGAAATGTTTTCCTAATTTGTTTTTGATATATTGCTCTTCAAATCATTTAGCTCAATTTGACTAATTACAACTGTTTGATTTTGCGTTTACAAACTTTTGTGTTTTTTGTCGTTAATATTCATTGAGTCGCTACACATTAATGCATTTAAGTTCTTTTGCCAGTTTCGGTCCTCAATAATCAAACGTTTCAGAAAAGTGGCCGCCTTCGAGCTTTTACTGTTGACATATAGTTTCGGTTTGTACGGCTTCGATACGCCGCTTGAGACGAGGATTGTTGGATGGGGTGGTTATTTAAATTGTCAAACGATCGCCGCAAACCGGACCCAGATATTGTTCCGAACGCTCGGGTCTCCGTTGAACCGGCTATAGCTAGAAGATTGTTATTGTTAGATTTTCTATTTTCAGGTGTTATGATGTAGCCGCGGGCTCTCATATGCGAAATTGTTGCGTTTATTATCGATGGTGAAATTGAAATTCGCGAGACACAGCCGGATACTCCAGACACTCCAGATGATGACAGTGACAACGATTCGGGTTGAGCTTTGCAATTATTTTTATAATCTAAATTGACTTTGTCGGCAATATCGGAAAATGTGTCAAAAATATTTCTGTTACCACGGCTAACCGCTGTCTGAATTTTTAGAGTTGGTGCTGTGCTGATATCACACGAGACACCGGTATTTTGTTTCGAATTATTATCCATATTACCAAGATTTAATTTTTTTTTTGAGTTTACGTTGTTGCTAACATAACTACTACTGCTACCGCTACTGTTATATCGATAATCGTAACATTTGGACTGATCAATGGACTTTAACCGTCGGTAGAGACAAATTGAGGTAAAAAGCAGCGAGCCACACAGTGCACAGAAGCCAACAACGAGCGAAAAGAGGCCACGCATTGATATTGGGCAAACAGATAAACCGCTGGCAATTACCCCATGGTGCGAAGTGCTAATGCTGCTATTTGTAGAATACAGTGACACAAGTCCTGCAATATGATCGGTTGCAGACCATACTTTTTGGCCATAACTGTTAGGTTCATTGTTTGGTACTAGCAATTGAGAGCTTTCATTTAGCACTGATACTGCGTCATCAGCTTCTGAAATTGTTTAAATAAAGAGCATAGTTTACAACATACTTCGTAACACAAAACAAAATAGTATTGGTCTATAGAAAAGTAATGTTTCCATAATTTTTACGAATAAAAAAGTTTGAGCGATTTTCTAAATATGTCACAGTTGTTTTTATTTCTAGAGTGAAAACCATTTTTATTAGATATGCGTTACAAGAATAAAAGTTAACACTTAAAGGATTATTTTGAACTTGTTTTGAATCGTAGTGGTCATCAAAATTTAACTATATAAATTGGAACTTAAAATTGAAATGAAGTGAGAACAGCTACCCGAGTTTGTCTTATAGTCATTTATTGTGCAAAAAATTCTTTTATCTGGTCGTCTCACATATAACTTATCACTAAACTCAAGTATTTAGATATATTTTTAATTCGACACTTTGACAAATAATCTATCAATGCGTAATGTTCCTATTTTTGGGTGTTTGTCACTTCAATGATTTCCTGGCCTATTCATCACAAAAGTGGATCGCCAAAAGCGGAGCAACTTGGCAATTTTACTGGCCTAGCCATTTGCGGCTGATTTGAAATATTTAAGTAATAATCTTCTCAGAGACATGGGATTAAAAACAGACTTCTCTTTTCGATAGCTACAAATTGGCAATATGATAGTATTCTGTCTAGAGTAGCAGTTTTTTAGCTATAAAGTCGACATTTACGTAATACCTAAAAAGCAATTTTTAAAAAATTTGTCAAGTGAGATTCTTGCATGTTGGAGATTAACAACAGGCATATTTAAAACGTTAAGTACATTAACTTGATTGTTTTGAACTCATATTTCGTATGTAGTTGCTACATTTGTGATATGATACAAGGTTCTAAATGCCAATCATTCTAAACGCCAACGCATGTGGTAAGCGTAAAATTCTCAACTCTCGCACCAAAATTGCCAGATGTTGGGTTGTATCCATTCAGGTGCGTGGCGACAGCTAAGACGGGTTTATGTGTTTGCGTTTGCTGAATACGCCGGAAACGATTGTATTTGGCAAGCACAGGGGCATACAAAGTGCAAAAATAACGCATAAATTTCCAGCATTTCTTGAAAGTTTGAATTTATAAATTTGCAAATCGCCGGTCTTATTCATCTATTGGAGGCAGAAATTAGGAGTCCTATGGTTTTTGCATATGTTGACAATTATGGCGTCTTTTAAATATATTGACCGCTTACTACTCTCTTTCGGGAACTTTGAATGTTGCTCAAGGAACTCAATTTGGGTGTAGGTATAGTCTTAGGTATCATACCAATTAGTTTACCACCTTAAGCACAGACAAACTCGCTTTTATGTTTCCAGAACTGCAAAAGACTTATAATTTTAACCGTTTTCCTGTAGAAAAATACGCTTCGTGTGAATTTTGCTAAATAAATTTTTTTTCTTGTTTTTCCTTAAAGATAAACATGTCACATACACTGTTCACCGTGTTCAGGTGAAAAATAACAAGTTCATACATAAGGAGATCGTGTCAGCACTGGCTAAGAAAATATTTCCCGTAAAAAGACGATCTTAAATAAAACTTGCTGCATTGCTTTTTTCATGGTATCTCTTAGTACTATTTATTTCTCATACCCTGCTCTTTGCCTGCGGTCAAAAAATATAAAGCCTACACATAGATAAGCCATAGGTCAAAACTGTAAAAGTGGAATTTGAAATCATGCTAACCACCACATTGATCATTTGAAAAGAAACTAGCTTTTAATAATATTTCGTATCTCATAAACGACTGTTTGATTAACGCTGTATTACAACAGCTATATTATATTGTTAATGCACTGTATTAATTTGTCTTCATTCGATTCATTCGTAAAGCAAATTTTCAAATTATACGGATTAGGTTCACTTTTGCATTCAGTTCAGCTATAGTGACATGTTTGTTCCAGTGAATAGGCTGTTATCCGCATTCTAAAGATCATTAGTAAAAGCATGATACAAGAGAAACCTCCCAGAAATGCAGACTTTCATGAATACACTGCTCAGTCATAGTGTTCACGCTTACTGAGCAGTACCTCGTGTTAAACTCCCGGTATTTTGTGATGTTTTTACCACAGCGAACGCGTCTTATCGAGACATTTTTATACAAACAGCAATCTAAGAGAAGACATTAGAAGTTGGCCTTGCATTTATGCCAAAATGCATGAATACCAGCGAGGCATAAAGTTTTGTGCAGCATGGCACTGTTGGTTTAAGGCTCGTAAGCATTCAGAGATTAGATTTCAGCAATTTTCTGAAGAACCATTATATCAAACACATGCCGCATATTATCGCCTATGCAGACCTTTCTGAGAATTTTAGTTATTTCATGGCCCAGCGAGTTACTGCTGGTAATTGTTTCCCATTCTTTTCGAAAGACCCGTTGATTGTGTGGCATTGTAGAGGACATGTTTTATTTCTATTCATTATAAGCTGAGCAACAACGCTGTAGTATTATTGAAGATAGCATAATTTAAGACAAATCAACAAATATACTGCCACGTTCCATTGCAAACGTTAGAAACCTCATGATTCCTGCAAGTGAACAGTTAAATCTGGCTTGTATAATTCAAATTTGATAACACCAAATAAGACAGTGTAAAGTTCCCGTCTCTGTCATCAAATGTCGGTCTCCGATCTTAAATTGCTACACGAGTATGCAACCTCAGCTCTAAAAGTTATACATTTACGATATAAATACTGAATATGTTAAGTTGCAGCTATATCGTACGACCTAGCTGGACGATGGTAATTAAATAATACTGACACATTCATTCTTTAGAATCACGTACGATGTAGAGCATGACAGATGTCGAAATAATCTAATAACAAATTCCTAAGGTTAAACTGGGCACCATTTAAACAAGAAACCAATAAACGTGTCTTATGTTCAAATGTTGCATATGGCTGAACCCTAATGTTACGGCTTTTTTTAGAATTTATATTGGGGCTTCAAAACCAAGAATTATTTTTGACCTTGTAAAATTTTGTCAAGATAAATATAAGCCAATGTTATTACCGAATTAAAATTTCGAGCATAAAAACTAAGCAAAGTTTCGTATGATTTGATTTTAGCGAACCTGATATTTTACATGTCAAAATAATAAAGTATCAATAAATTCTTGTCATCTGTCAATGAAGAAGCATGGATTAATGATAATGGAATATATATACAGAGTTACTATTTATCAGCCTAACTTCATCAGGTTTTGAATTGTTTGGTTCAGGTTTATAATTACCCATTTATAGAAACCTTATTCAGTACCTTGCACGTCACTGACCTGAGTGTCGGCGAATTAAAACTTTGTTAGAGATTACACAAATATAGAATATTCAGCTAAGCTAACTTTGTAGATCTCAAGTGTACTGTGCTCATTACACTTATCCCTAATCGTAGAATAAGTGTCCATCTTTATATACATAACCCAGAGCAATTATCAGAGGTCATCCTGAATTATTAAATTAAGATGTTTCCTTTTATATCTTATACATATAGAATGACTCCATCACCTGGGTTTGGGCCGAAGATTTAATAACTTTCCATGATACGATAGGTTTATAAAGGCTCATACGTTCAAACCAAACAGCAAACCAAACAGCTACACGCCACAAACCAAACCCTTGCTTACCTGATGTAATCTCCGTGTCGACTAATAAACTCGGTGGATCTTCGTCCACGTCATAAACAATTAACTGACCGGCCAATTCCTGAGGTTCAGGTACATATTGATCGTCAGCATCTTCGCCGCTTGACAGAATTGGGTCATCATTCATCAGTACACCCCCACTGAAATTTGTTGGAAAGTGTCGGCCAAAAATATCTCTAGCAATAACGCGATGGCTGTGGGACGCTATATTGCTTCCGTAATCACTATTCGCGCCAGTAGCTGCGATACTGTCGGGATGTTTATGATTTTCCCCAACTCTCGACGATATCTCACTCTCAACATTCTCCAGCTGGATAAACTGATAATTTGGTGCTGCATAAGGCGGCTGATGTTCATGAAATGCTGGTGTATTATCCAAGTTGTCACTTTCAATAAATGTTTTACGATTGTTGACCCAGTATTCATGCTTCTTGTTTTCGGCAAGCTGTTCCAGTGGATCGTCTCTCATAGGTGCTAAAATATCTTTGCCGCGCTTTCGGGGATCTTTGCGAAGCAAGCGTGGAAGTGTAGGCTCAGCATTGGACGCGGCTCGTGATTGCACCGATGTCAGTTCGAGAGGCGCCTTTTCCAAATATGCTTTTCCATATCGACGGCGTTTTGATGATATTCCGATTGTTGGACCAATATTTTGTGGTGATGCCGATGAGGTGTTTCTATAATGTCGGCCAGGAAATGGACGGAAAACACGTTGATTGCTACGACCTGGAACAATCTTGGATACTACATTTTATAGTTCGATCATTCTCTAATACTATCGGTCTTAAGGACTAGCGATGTTAATATTTTCGTATTAGCACCAAACGTGCGTTGATCAAGTTCTGAAGAAGATTGACACTTGGTCTTACTCTTACTCACGTACAATGACTGCTTGTGGGGTTATCCTGAGGACCTCTGAGAAAGACTTCAGGCGGGTTAAAGTAGCGTATGTAACAAAGTATGGGTGGAAGTTGATAGCCCATAAAGAACCTTGGGCTTAGCAATTATCCGCTCCCAGAATATCAAAGAAACACCTACAATTTTGGTGATGTAGGCCGAAAAACAACCACATCATCGGATAAGTGAAATCACAGGAGTATAATAGTTCAGTGCGTTACAATTCAATACAATTTTCATAATACTCTTTCGAAAACGGGCATCACAGTTTGAACGACACTTCAATGTAAGGCAGATTTCCTAATGAAAACGTTACCTGATGGTTCAGCGTTTCATCATACCAATACGGAGGTGAGGTTTTCAATTTTCGGTCTGCAATTGTTTTGCATTTTGCGTAATTTTTGTTCTAGCAAATGTATAGCCACTGATGCATAGACACATATCACGTGAAGTCGTAATGAAATAAATAATAAATCAAAAATCTTGATATCATATTGATTCAAATTAATGAGCTGTAGATAAATGGCGCATTTATAGGTTAGAGTCAAATGCTGGTTCACTAATTTAGCAAACAACACCGCAGGAGCTTAGATGAATTGTCAACGGGCTTCATATTGAAAATTTAACTTTGAATGGCTATACGTGAATAGCATTGGCTATTACGACGCTTGTAACCTTTGCTTCAGAAATGTTGCAACCTAACTATGATACTTACTAAGCACGCTGTTACACAAATTTTTGCATGTTTATCACAGTTTTGGAATGAGTTTTATAAATATTACCACTTTTGCCATATGATTCAGTGTTTTTACAGGTGTAAGATAAAATTAAAAGGATAAAATTAACCAAGACAGAATCGAAACTTTGGCGAAAGCGCACGAATCAGAGGCACATTCTCTGTGTCAGGGAAACTGAAAATGGCACAAAATCCAAGGCCGCCCAGCTTCCCAATTTGAATAAAGTAGCAATAACAAGCTATCCTGTCTGAAATTGCAACTGTATTCGAGAGTTGTTGCCTGAATCCGAGCATTTGCTTTCTTGAGAGAAGTATGTCACATCAACAGACAAAAGCTGAATCAGCTTTCCCCACATATCTCCGCATCAAAAGGCAGAATATTTGTACAAAACGTTCAGAAAAGATCGATTTTAACAATTTCGATTAGCTTTATTGAGAGCACATTGCTCCCCCGCAAGGACCCTTGCTTACATCTAAAAAGATGTCTCAACACCGATTAATAGGCGTCCCGCAAATTGTGATTACAAGTAGAGTTGAAAGACATACGCGAGTGTCCTCGTGACCGCTAGACAATTGTTATCACCTCCTGGCCATTAAATTGTACAATCTCTACCTTACCAGTTTTCGAACATTCTCGGACCCCGAGAATGGATAAGGCTTTCTACTTATAGGGAAGTTTAGTAGGAAATTTATCTCAGCAAACTATATTTGAAATAAAAGTTTGTCCCGAACATAAGTTATGTTTGAGGAAACTAGATTTTCCTTGATTTTATACATGTAAAATCTTACCGACTGCTTATTTATCCAAGTCAGACAATTTTTCGTAATTATACAGGTTAACATTCATTCTTGAAACAAAATATTTTAGCCTAATTCACATTATTGCGAAAACAACTTTACAATTTTTTCGTAGAACTATTCCGATGTTTCCATCAAAGGCGCCAAATATCTGAGTATTGTGCCTATTTCATCGACTTAAGCCTCTAATGATAGTCTGAAATGTGCGTCTCAACATGTCACGTCTATATTATCTCCAAAATCGAGCGATACTTAACTATTTTTTGACGAACTCATTTATACAAGTTGTTCGATATAGACAATTGTTTAACATTTAACACAAATCAAATAATGAAACTCATACGTATTGATTATTTTTGGGTCAAGTGCGCCGCCATTCATGTGTATGATACAAAATTTTTCAGTTTTGTTATATTTTTGTTGTTGCGTTTTTTGTCTATTTACTTTTCATGATCTGGGGGAATTGCATAGACCTATACATAGTGTTTTGTTGCAATATATATTTTATACCAGCACCATAAAAATGAGAATTTAACATAAATCTTATATATATGACATGCCAATTTAAAGTCGACGTCAAATGAATATGAACCGGACTTATAAAAAGCATTGCATAAAATTCAAGACAATAAAGTTGTTTTTCAAATATTACAACAGATACATGACTAAATTCCACTGGCAATTTTTGGGAAAAATAGACTAACATTTTCTTAAGGTATTGGAACACTATGATTAATTATCTTTTAACAAGAGTGATATTAAACCTGACTTAAAAGCATCGAATTAGTAAGTTTAGTCACGAAAATACTGCCGCCAGAATGACAAGATTATAATAATTATTATCTGACAGTCCCACTTATACCTAAAATCTACTAGTCAAAGCGTTCCCTAAATAAGGTGTTTAATGTGTAACAAAACGTCCAAGAGTAGAACACATTCATACATACCGAAAATCCCAAGTCTCAGGAAAATAGCGGGTGGGGCAGACATCGTCAGAGGAGTTAAATTGAAAATTTTTGGGTGTCAAAATTATAATTTGCATCGCACTCATAATTTGACTTGAATGGTGTTGAAATCAGCTGGATTCATCGGTTAATGGCTTAGGCTAAGACTTAGAATTAAACTTAAATAGATGTAGCTGTTTAATCCACAAATTGATTGATAAGATTTTACAGCATACAACAATATTATACTGTTCAATACAAAACAATCAATACGGTTCGACTCGTATATAAATTATACATTTACTTATTGTTCTACTACAATACGGATGGGAGCTATAAGACCGAATAGACCCTACAAAATTTACTTAGATTTGGTACTAAAATTTAACTTTATTTGGGTGTCTCGTAGTGCGATAATATATTTCAACGATATTGCTTTCATAACAAAGCCAACTACAGGCACATTTAACTGTGAAAATTTGATCAAAATCTGTTCACTTCAACATAATTAAAACGATAATAGTACGAATGGGTGATATTAGCGTGAAACATGGTGTTGTTTGACTTCATCTTCCGAACAGAAAATGATATATGCACAAATGGTTGGAGACGCGTAATTTGGAACGCGCTCAATACAAAAACATTAGCCGAAGACATTTATCGGTTGCTGAATTACTAGAGTTGAAACAGAATTTCACGAATTGCATAGTTTGTATACAGGTACATTTAACCCAAACAGTGTAAACACTAGTAGCTATGTAATATATTTTGATAATTTTTTATTAAAACATAGATATTTTTATCTATGATTTTGTACATTTGCTGGTGCATCCCATTTATCATAGAACCTACAAATATTTAGGTATGATTTATGCATGCATGACGCCTACTCTTGCCTACAAGATAATGTAGTAAGCAAGCTTGTTCGTTGAGTTAACTACATGAGTAAAACAATCATATTTGTCTAATTAATTTCTGCTATTACCTAGGGCAGAGCGAGCGGTAATGAAATAATTTAATCAACTAAACTAAAGTCTTTATACTTTACTATAACGTCAACCGGCGGCAAATGATCGTCAGGTAAGCAATCACTAAAACATAGTCAATGATGGATCATCGAATACCGCGATGCTTTCCTGCTTATTAGAACCGGTACGTTTAGTACCGACCTATTTCAAAATTCCGAATTGTGGATAAAAAGCAGTATATTTAGGCATAAACAGTTTTAATAAATACTTTATTTTATCCGCGAAATTCAGGTATCTAGCTTTACGTGTTTTATTCTTGCCAACTTGGTCCCTTTTATGGCTGTGAAATACTTTCTACCCACTCTGAGTTATTAGGATTAGAATATCTGCAGCGTTTCAAACCTCTTTTGAAAACTCGCACCACAGTTCAAATGACCCGCAATGTAATGCGGGAAACATTTGTTACAGTATGGCCGACTGGTCTCGCGCGCTGCCTTGTTCTGCCAGTCCAGAAAATACCTGTTGAACTCCCGTGGCACCAGAACATTTGTATTTGGAATCGTTTTTGTTTCAAGCAGCCTCATTGAGCCCCATTCAAAGTTCCTGAATGAAAGTAGTACGCCATCAACACATTTAAAGGACAACTTTGCTGCCACTGTCAGCCCGTGGAGAAACCATAGGAATACTGACTTCTGCCTCCAATAGACCAACGATACCGGCACTTTGCAAATTTATAAATTCAAACTTTCAAGAAACGCTAACAATTTATGCGTCATTTTTTCCACTTTGTATGCCCCAGTGCGTGCTATATTTGACGGATACCTGGCAAATACAACAGTTTTTGGCATATTCAGCAACCGCATACACATAAACACATCTTAGCAGTCTCCACGCAACTGAATTAATGCAACCCTCTGGTGTTTTGGGTGCGTTTGAGAGTTGAGAATTTTACGTTTATCACATTTATTGGCATTTAGAATGGTTGGCATTTAGAATCTTGCGAACGACATACCAATTATTGTGTTAAAACAATAAAGTCAACGTTTTTGACTTTTTAAATAAGCCTGCTCGACTTGATGTGAAAATTCAATGTAGTCTTTGCTCGGATATTAGAACTTAACAATTTAGAAGAGGATCAAACTTTAGACGAAGTTCGAGTAGTGTCTCCTATTATTTCCACTTCTCACTTGCATTGTGCACTTTGTACTGACAATGAGCGTTACCTACACAATCTCCTGCTACGCCGACTACTGAACATTTTGCACGAGCATTATTTGGTTTTTGCTAAAAATACTCAGGAAAAGTAAATAATTAATAAGTTATAACTTTATTATTAGGTAGGGCGCTACCACGAAAATAAATTTTGGGGCCACCAAATTTCGCTGCACTCCCCCCCTCCAATATGCAAAATGTTTCGCGTTGCTGGAACAAGTTTTTCGCTTTCGCAGGGCTGAATCTTAACAGACGCGCTGGCTGCAACAGTACAGTGAAATCTTGGCCGCGTCACTGTCACTTACAAGCAATCCAGCTACGATGAGCGATACCAACTTACGTATGGCAGACACACTTTTCGATTTGCAACACTTATCGACTATATCGCCTTAGATCGACCTGTCCAAAAAATAAGGCGATAAACTCAACGGTATTTGCGGTAACGACGCATGTGCTGTCTAAAATATATTTTTGCGCAACTATTCTCACGTATACTTTAATCCCCAAGTTTCATACTCTGATTGTCACAAACCAATGCCAATTTGACAACTTGTGTTAAATTTGATCGTGCAAGGCACCATCACACCGTTATGGTTAGCGTACTTATCCACACTTTCCAATGTGCTGCAAATATCAACGTTCGTCATTCAAATTAACTTAAATTTATGCATTTACAAATTTATTTGCAAGAAAAACGTAATAATGAATAAATAAGTTTTGGGATGTTGTTGAATACAGTAAAAGCTAATGTTATTACGAATGGTTAATATTTCAGGAATCTGAAAAAGCTCTAAATTTCAGTCTTAATAGTTAGTGTAGTAACTATTTTTAGTTTCCGTTTTAGCAATGAGAGGTCAGAGATAAATTCCTCATTATCCGAAGAGCAAACAGCCTCAAAATAGGCAAATAGCTATCAAATCGCACTATGTGTTTTGATAAGATTTGTGGAAATTTACGTTGTTATGTCAGATTGAGGCAATTTTAATAACGTAATTCATTCGGATATTGACTTGACAAATACACAATCAAAATCTGTTTAACTATTCTTTGTAACATTTTTGACATTTGCAAGAAAGTAGGACCTCTATCCACATTGCACTGCGGTGAAAATGAATAGGTTTGTTTTGATTTCAGGTTGCAGCTGTACGATGAAAATTTTCGCAACGAATTCTAACGAAATTTTGTCAAAGTCAACGTTGCGCTTTAATTGCTCGCTTCGAAATATCGCTTTGTCGAGCGTACTTTTATCAACACTTGCTTTGGCAACATGTTTATTTTCCTACATTATCCTAGCGATCTACACCAGGACGCTGTTGAGACAATCGTACGACATCCAGGGGTTTTGCCAGGTGGAAGTTTAAATCTTTGTCTTTATTACAATTTCTGTATATTTTTATAAATTTATAAAAGACAGTCTACCATGTACCAGTGAATCTTCGAAGCTATCACATTGATCGTTTACCTAATATTTTTCCAAAATCTACACAGCTAAAAATGAAGTAGAAAATTGTCTTATAGTTGTGTTTAAATTTTAGACACGGTTTTGTTAAAATGCCTGTATAATACATTATGAAATGAATTTAAACAATGTTTTGTGTGATGAACCATATAAAGAATGAATAATTTGCATTGGTTAACTAGATTGTGAGTACAGAAATAAACGCTGTATTGATATTGTTTGTTGTTTGGTTGAGTTTTGAAATTACCCTCGAATGACTTAATGGATCACACATGTCTGCAAGCTATTTTTACTTTTGGTAACTCAATGCAATACACAGATTATTGTTGATGTTCTGACGATATTACCTTAATATTGAATAAATTCTGCGCGTCTCTTAATACTTATGATGGAACTTTTTAGAAAAAATGTAATATTTTGGATATTATGCGTTACACGTATGAAAACCAACATGCCATAGTTACCGAGGAAATGCAAATATCCTGGCAGTGTTTCTGCGTCCGAAAGAAAAAACACAAAAATTCCGTTCCAGTTTGTATACCATGTTAGCTCCTCACATAACTCAATATTCCCAGATTAGAGCATTAGCAGCTTCGCAAAGGCTCATGAGATGGTGTCTACGAGGCCCCAGAACTATTTATTTTAACCCCAGAAAGTATGTTGACCTCTGTCATACTTGAAGCGGACATACTTGGTGACAAAAGATTAACAGAGAATTGTTCATGTATACATAAACTTCAACAAAACAATATTCGGTTACCATCTTATGAGGTTCCTAAAGCAATGTGTAACCATTTTTAGAGATTATTAGGTTCTCCATTTGATATTTCAACAAACTATAATTTATCAAATATAAATTTGAATGATAATGTTTTTATTCATTGACATATGCCGTAGAATTTTTGGTAAACGAATAGCCAAGCTAATTTTGTGATGATTCCGCTGTGGTCACGATTGTGCTAACAATACAAAACTGCGTTCTCAGTGATTAACCCTTGACCAGGAATACCAGCACAGCGACGGTTAGATCTACTCAGTGATAGACTAGAAATTTAAATCTGCACAAATCTTACAAATTTTATGCAAACCTAAATTTATAAAAGCTGACTAATCCATAACAAGAAGTAATGCGTCAGGTGTAGCCGGACAAAGTGTCTAATATGATTATCTAAAGTATTAGCAATTTTATCAGACCTGAATAGGAAAATGCGGCATCAAAATTGAAGTCACAAATATGACAGTAAGAAACAAAATATCGTGTCTGATCGGCTTGAAAAGCATTGGACGCAATGTGAACACGACTTTATGTTTGAAATCACATTTCAGATTTGGATATTTTTAGATTCGATTTTCCGATATGGTCGACAACAAATCGATGAGGTCGATTGGGGACGAAAAACTGGAATTTGTTGACGGCTCAAAATTAATTTCTAAAAACAGCCATAGACGAAAACGTCAAAATTTCGAAGGCACATTGATGCCATGTAAGGCAACAATTACTATATATTTTTTAGAAAAACTTAAACTTAATAGAGGTCAGTAGAAATAGGAAACATCTCGTAGAGCATGCTCAGTTTAGAACCTGGCTTTCACATTAGGTTTAAAATCATCCCGTTATCAGCTTGCCGGGCCGGCACCAACTGTCGACAATGGAAGGCCCTGAATATATTTTTTATTTTAGCTCGAGTCAGTTGGGAACAATATGACCCTACTCGGCACTGTCTGAAATTAATATTGTGTTCTATTCACATCAGAACATCGAATAATCATAGCTCAATAAAAATTCAGATATGCAAACAAAAATACGTTTCATACACGTATAAAGTATTGATACAAAACACATATACTAGTCGGTAGTGGAACTACATTTGTGAGCGTAGCTTGGGCTGTGGCATTACGAATGTACTCAATTTTATGTTCTTCAAATAACTACATTGCATAGGGCATAGGGCTTTATCATTCGTAAAAATATTATATTTGAATTCTTCGACCCAAAAACCTATAATGGTTTGATCGAAACGATTGTATTTCAATAAATAACACAAATATTGCAAAATTCTCTATTTTAGCAGCATAAGCTTAACTAATTAGCTAATTACTAATTAACCACTCAAAATTTTTTAATCCCAGATATCAGTTGCACACTCTGACATGATAGGCTTTCAAACAAAAAAAAGTTTTTTAAAATCGGTTTAGTAGTTCTTGAGATCCGCCGGACCGACCGACCGAACGAACGAACGAACGAACGAACGGATGGACATCGACTTTTTTGGTCATAGACAGAAAATAAAAACGCTTCGCTCGGCTTCGCCTCGCTCCGCTCAATAACATATATACAATTACATTTTTAGACACGCGACAACAATAATATTTTGCTTTCCTAATGGACCCATACTGTCGGTACATATATGCATCATGAGCCACGAATTGCTAATATCTACGACAGACATCTGGGACACTTGTAAAGTGTGTAACAAATTATTTCGGGACAAATTGCCATCGCGATACGGGTAATGCAAAAAATGTGTTTCAAACTGCAGTTTCTGATCAGAGCTTTATGTAACGCTGATTCTCATAGGGGCCTTTCAGAAATCGTTCTGCCTACTCCACCCAGATTGATTTCCAAAAAACTCATATTCATCAGTTTATATACTTGACATTATATCGAAAACATTTTGTAAATCCTACACGAATTAAAAAATCTGCCTACGTTAGTAAAACTTTGGTGGAACTGAACAGACTTTCTACTTTTTTGTTCTATAAATGACCTACGTGCTTTTAAAACGTCAAAGACAACACTAAAAATAACTATTTGTTCATTGTGAGCATCAGCAGCTTTCTACACAACACATGCTACTTATTAGATCAGGATGATATTTCTGTAGCTGCTGCGAAAACAAATGTCAACTAACGCTAATTTCAAACGAAATATCGAAGTTTTGAGGATACACAATTTAATTTATGAGGTTGTTTTGTTTTTAATTAATAATTTAATTTAGTTATTATTTATAAAATCTAAATAATGTTAACCTAATTTGGTTTTCTTCTCCATAAGTTACACATTATGTGCTGTGGCACTCAAAAAGCGTTTTGTGGTCTCTTATATATGTGTTAGCTATGAATTTCTATCTAATGGTAGAGTTCAGTCAATTTTCGTCAGTTTTATAGATAAGTGTCGATATTCGTCATCGTTTTATCCAAAATTCTAAATTTGTAAGGTCTAAATCTCGTTATATCGTCTGACATTGTATGCTACACGACCTGACACAACACTGGAATACTCTGTCAGTGGACTCTATCTTATTAGGGAAAAATATGATGCATTATATCACGCAGATCAAGACATTTAGACATAATAAACTATAATCTACAGTTACAGGCTGCTGCCAACAAGGTCGGTCTGGTAAACATGGACCTCCTGGTAACACCGGGTTGGACGGCGCACCTGGTGAAGACGGCGACATGGGTCAACCAGGACGTGATGCGAGAGAAGGCGATCGAGTAGAACCGGTTCCTCTGCAGTGTGAATGTGTGCCGATGCCCGGACCGCAGGGCCCACCTGGACCGAGCGGCACATCGGGAATGCCTGGAAACGACGGAAAACCGGGTTCAAATGGAGAACCGGGCGCACCTGGACCAGCCGGCATGAAAGGTATACAAACGATGATTGGTAAGCAAATAAATTTAATCAGGTTTCAAAAGCACCGATATGGGTAAATCAGTGCGATACATCATATCATTAGTTATTTTAACTGGTATCGAAGTCATGGATACCATTTGTGCTCATCAACGCTGTCAACAGTAGAACTAAATATACCTATTGGTATTGTCCTAATAACATTGCAGGTTGATTTGATCGCGTATAAAAGCAGGCTTTAATCATGTCTACTGCCTATTTTAATGAAACGATGTTAACGTTTTGAAACAGCGCAGTAGTACTAAGTATATACTAGACAAACACTACATGCTGATATGGAGGACAGGTGGATTGGCCCCCGTTGCTCGAACCTCACTCACTCTTTGGGGCTTCGACGACCCCCATCCCCTTCCCTGCGCGCTGCTCGCGGCGCGGAAAATCAGGGCAAAATGAGCGGCAAAATTGAGTGCGAAAAATCATGAGTGCCATATAATATGAAAACTCGAGTTTAAAAAATTTATCACCACCGAGACAGACCTTGATCCCTACTGGTGACATCCCAGTCGCACCTGCTATACCCCGTGGACTTCGGACCACCTCCATGAAGGGAAATGTACGGAAGAGCTTGATACTTCAAAGTAAAACATCATATTGCTCGCGAATCATGTCTTCAATAGTTGGGTAAACATCACGGTTTTTGGGATAATATTGTTGGATACTATGTGATGACAAAAGGTAAATACGTTTGATTTGTTTGCGATGATAAGGGACATATAATGGCATACATATTGTTTTACAAGTATTTTTAGGTCCCGACGGCGCAACGGGGCGGGCAGGACCTCCAGGCCCTCTCGGCGACAATGGTGTGCAGCAAGATGGTGAAAGTGGGCCACCAGGTCCGCCTGGGACAATTGGCTCGCAAGGTGGTAGGGGGATTTCTGGCCCGCTTGGTGATGATGGTGATGCAGGGCGGCCAGGCGATAAGGTTGGTATTACTACAAATTACGAGCCGAGAAGTCTATATAATAGTTCATGTATGTATCAAGCACATTTGAAATGTAATATGTCACGTTTCTAATACATTAGTATTAAATATTGCACGGATGTTTCTACTAGCAGAAAGTTATTGAGCGGAGCGAGGTCGCTGAGCGAAACGAGGCGACCGAGCGAAGCGTTTTTATTTTCTGTCTGGGAGCAAAAAAGTACATGTCCGTTCGTCCGTTACTCTGTCCGTCCGTTCGTCCATTAGTCTTTCATGGATCTCAAGAACCACTGAACCTATTTCAAAAAACTTTTTTTGTTTGAAAGTTGATCATGTGAGGATGTGCACCTGATATCTTATATGTTTGGCAACTTGCCAATTTTATCATTAATTAAGCTAATTAGCTAATTAACACCCTAATTAAGCTCATAACAGCTTAATTATTGGTCGTAGAGTCGTTTTAACGGCATATACCCTGGGATAAATAAAACTATTCTTTTATTTACTCATTGTTGTCTGGGTAATAATATATTCCTAAGATATTGAGTACATTCATATTACTAATGCCGTCGCTCCGCTCAAAAAATGTAGTTCCACTACGACTGTGTTTTCATGCCGTGTTAGTCGATTCTTTTTCAGAAATTAAACCATTTGAAGACTGATAAATTTCAAGCGTATTACCTAATGACGTTCTAAATATCTATCTTATTGATTCTGCTAACGGATGACGACAGTTTGAGAAACCAGTGGGGTAATATTTTAGAAATTTTTTGATATATTTTTCAAAACTATACACATTTATTTTCAGTCCTTGTGAGTCCTGTATGTCAGAATTTAACAGCATCGTAGTTGTAGTTCCCACCTGCAATAATCGCGATGCTCAGCTGCAGTTATTAAATCAAACGTGATTCACCGCAAAAGATTTATATTTTCATAAATGAAAACGATAAAATCCAATAAGTATTTTATGAGTCAGCTTATTACACCAATTCAAGCTAATAAATGTCTGGAAATTATTTTGATAACCTGCCTAGAAATGTTTTCTCATATAATTTTTCAAGGGAATCATGCAGTTAACTTCCAGCATGCAAACAGTTTCTGGCTACGAAGGCTGGATGATTTTTATTTTTTACTGCTCGTATTACATTTTCTTATTTTTAGGGCGAACAAGGCTTGCCAGGTACCAAAGGACGCCCTGGTCAACAGGGTTCCGATGGTCCGCTGGGTGACGAAGGTTTTCCCGGCCCAAACGGATCGTGCGATCATTGTCCACCAGCCCGACTAGCGCCGGGATATTGATGTTGCTGAAGGATCTCTGTTACGAGTGGCGAAGACGCGAACGAACTGTCAGGCTCTGTGTTATTGAAGAAAATCTCTGGCATCAATGCATATAATAGCAACACAGTGTTCATAAACTCTAATATAAAATAATAACATAATAACTAATAACCAATAGAACTACATATCATATATATATATATACAGTATATTATATTATATATCATGTTATGTGATGACATATAATTGTATAATCAAACTCTCATTCGTAAAATACCTTTATTGCCAAGTCTAGCTGCAGTATTTTACCAAGGTGACAATGCTAGGATGTAACATGCGAAATACATATGTTTATTCATGTAAAATTTTGGAACAAGGTTTCAACAATTTAAGTTACTGTGCACCACGTGTTTCGAAACGAAATACATTTTAGTGCAAATGGTGCTGTCATATAAAATTTTTCAAAACGTAACCACCATAGTAGTCACAAAACATATCCGGACTGTCAAAGTATTAGAGAAAACTACAAGGAGATATATCACAGCCTAGTTTCCAAACGAACCAACTTGATTTTAAAAATATATCTCAATAGTAATACGAGCTGTGCCTAAGTTTATGTGCGACTGTGGAGTGCTTTTTCCAGAGACTCAATATGATACAGGCTCGTTAGCTATATCAAAAAGACCATGAAACACCTGAAAGTGTCGAAATGTCAAGGCCGATACTTGCGCGCCCAAAATGGAAATTCAGTTTTTTGTATTATATACAAAATTTATACACTTAAGTTTCAGACTGGAGGAGGTACTATTATCAAACTCAGCATGCATTATATTGTTGCTACAATACCATCTAGCTGCTTTTGACGCAGAAATAACTCGACCGTTCTGCGGTTGTACAACACAAGCCAATATTATTGTAACGGCAATATTTTTGCTTCTACTATTGCGACTACAATAAAAGTCTACGTTATTGTAGCAACAATATTTTAGCTTGGGCTAGTGGTTGCGCTATGTTTGCAATAATATAACGCCATGACAATATGATTTTGTTACAACATGGTGGCTGCAATAGCTTACGGTGTGCAATTCGTGCACGCACTTCTCTGTGATTGATACATAATGCCAAACTACTATCATATATATTGTTAACAAGACACTTAACGGCACTAATATTTTTTACTGTCGGCATATGTTTTTGCGGCTATTATAGCGGTTACGTTTTGAAAATTCTATATGACGGCACCATTTGCATTAAAACTTGTTTCGAAATACGTAGTACACAGTAACTTAAATTGTTGAAACCTCGTTCCAAAATTATGCATGAATAAATATATGTATTTCAAATGTCACATTGTAGCATTGTTACTTTGCATCATTCTTTTTGCAAGGTCACGAAATACACTTCAGATTCACCATGAAATTATGGTGAAAATATGATGATGAAACTTGGGTCACTTCATATTGACAACTATTTGTTAACAAGTTGTTCTGTAAAATGGTGTCAGATAGTTTTCCAGAAAAATCGTGGCAGAAAATATAATGCAGGTACTATTGAGAATTTGGGCTCCAAGCTTGGTTCGCCTCCAGACCTAAACCAAGCCTGCCATTATGTCTAAGGTGTGAACCATAGCCTAAGATTTGTCTACCACAGCCGAGCATAGAGTATCTGTAAAAGCTAGAGTAGGTTGTTAAAAGCTCTTTAAAACAACAAACAAAACTATAACAACTAACGTATAGTACAATAGTCTGCCAAAGGAATAATAGCCGAGATTACATCGATTAGGATCTTAAAAAAGCTCATAGGACAACTGTATAATAGTTTTTCGGCGGGTTGTATTTCAGATGTTCTCAGTAATCTTACAAAATCGCACACTTCTTATTGTTTGGCTCCTGAGAGACGATCCTACCTTTCAGCCAGACACGGTTCATGAAGAATTGTTCCCTTTAAATGGAGAGCAGATCTCAGCGGAATATGGCTCAAGATTAGCCCAGCTGAGCCATAGTTTAGAAATCTCGCTCTTTCTCATCTGTAATATATATTTAATATATAGAGCCAGCGCTTTGGAATGCAGTACTCCTCAATTGACGGCACTCACATGTCAAGTGGCCTGTCATAAAATAGAAATTTATTCTGTCTCACAGACCATAAAATTAGTTCGAATACATCCAGTTACGAGTTCAATGTTTTCAAATTTGCAAACAATTCCTCCCAGAGATGGCGGACGCCGCAATGACATATGCTGAAACTTTTCAATTAGATCTGACCACTGTATGGATTGGTTTCCAAAAAACTTCTTTCAGTAAATGAAATACTACATTTGTGGGGCGTTGCCCCGGAAGGCGCAAGACCTAGCAGTTAGCCCGACCATAGTTTGGCGTGGTTAACTCATACCATCGTTTGGGGCAGTCAGTATAGTTGGGAGGCGCTCACACCATAGTTTGAAAGATGCTACTCACATGGAAGTGCCAGCTCTGTTATTACAATACACATTGTAGGTACACAATTGTGTACTTACCCACTTTGTCGCTCAATAGAACAAAACCAAGCACACCATCGTAATCCCATAACAAGAGCCGAGGGTGCTATATCAGAAAAGCGGAGCTTAAGCTTTGACGGCGAGAAACGAGCCTAGTGTATCAGGAAAAGCTGGACCGACTCTTAAACACTCTTTTCCAAATCAAAAAGCACGATTATAACTACAGATATATTGTCAAGAGTCGATGATGGTAGGCTCTGTTGGAGAGTGTGACAATCTTCAGACTATCCATATTACCGCCCACGGTGCATCATGGTCGTTTTTCCTCTGATCCCTGCCAGGTTTTCGACACACCAAGTACTTCGAAAACATGACCCACCTCACATATGTTATTTGACAGTCATTATCACCCAGAAAGGTATTTTAAAACTTTTTCAGAACCCACCCCAAATTTTTCGACACACTTTTTAGTCCCCCGCGTTTCGACGCATCAAATTAGCCGAATTTATGGGGCCGAAAATCTGGGAGGTCGGAGAACTGCTTCGAAAACCTGGGGGGTATAATCCGGTGGTTTGTAAACTTAAAAGTTTCTCTACTTAGCGGTCTAAGAAAATGAGTAGTGTGCGTTATGTTTTCGATCCACATAGTGGGTGGAAAATCTGCGCGGGGTAAGTGTGAAAACGAAGGCAACGCGGGTGTTAGATGATATAATATGTAAGCAATAACAGCCGATAACATCGGCTGCGCTCTTAAAACAACTATATATAGTTCCTTTGGCGATTATCATACGTTCTATCCAATACTAGAGAATAGTAAAATTTTATTATTTGAAGCATAAAAGCCCATCCTAGCTTTCTCTTGCAAGGTTTAAACCGAGCCGAGCTGGACACGGTTCGCGAAGACCGAAGCATAGCTGATATTATCTACATCCAAAGCCGAGCCTAGCCAAAGCTGAAAAAAATTGGCCCTTTCTCAATTATAATATATATATAATGCAGTACAGGTACGTAAAGTATATAGTTTATCACATACATGCCGAAGCAAGGGTTCAGGGGTACACACTGAGCCCTCGTGCTCCCTCTCCCTAAGCCCTGAACCCCCTTCTCGAGGGCAATACCATACCCCCTGAGACTCTGTACAAAGAAGATGCGCGGACAATTTGGGAAACTTTAGCACAAATAGGATGCAAGTTTACAAATCTCAACGTGCTGGGCTTTCGGGGAGGAGGGAGAAGCACGGAGGTAGTCAACATTTTTCACATCATCACCCGAGGATCTCTCACCGCGGCCCCCCACTACCCCCGGTTACCCCAACCCCTCTCCCCGAGACCTCTGAGCGTCAGAATGTGTCACTACAACCGTAGGCGTTGATAGGGGTATGGGGTAAGAGGGTACCCCTACGGATCGGACCCTTCCAAACCAAATCTAACCTCCTTCCCACCCCGACAGGTCAAAACCCCTCTCACGGCTTGCACCTAGGCGCGAAGATTTTAGGAAGAAAATAAAAGAAATTTATAGGAAATATATTACAAAAAATTTGAGCCCCAAATCATTTTTAAAATTTTATCACCCTAGCGTGTACTTCTTAAAAGTCGTAGCACCTTCGACATGTTCAACCAAAACAGTTCATCGCATATTAGAAGAACGTATAGCTAAACCGAAGCTCCACTGAAGACATGTACCTAGCTATTTGAGAATGACTTGATTCAGAAACACAAACACGTAGTATATTTTCTTTATTTTATGTTATCCGTACACTTAAATAAAAAAATCAAAACATGAAGTGAAAAGAAACATTGCCAACATGGGCAAGCCTATTCTACTCACCAAACAACGCGTTTGCGGAACCTGATTCGGGTTCAAAAGTAAATCTATATTTATTCAAGACCGTTTTGTCAAATCCTTGTTTAATTTTGTGCGTTCTGTTCATGCAGCAAGTTTTATGCCGCCTCGTACGGACTAATAAAAATATATAATCAATACGGACTATTTCCGAAATCTACCAAACTGTACATCTCAAAAAGTTATATCTCCAAAGAAAATTAAGTGCTGGGTTTAAAAAAATCCCAAAAATGTTCACTGAAAAATACACTAAGGCACAAAACATATCATAGGGACACTCTCGTGTCCCTATAATAAGATGACAATGCCACCGCTATAGCGGCTGCGGCGAATAAATAGACTTGCTTTTACCAAGAGCTGAATATAAAAAAAATTTGTAGACGAGTATGATAGCCGGTCATACTCAATTACTTTTTATTATCCAATCTTGTCGTTTCTCGGCGTATGCATTCAGCATCTGTATATGCAATACCCCAAGATTATGTTACAAGGTATTTGTTACTCCGCTAAGGCTCTTTATGTATTAGAAAAATACATGAAGACGGAGTGCCATACTCGTCCACAAAAGTTTTGACAATAAACTCTTGTTTACCAATCCTAAACTCACAGCATTCATTGTAAAGCATCATGGCAGTGGGACATTTTCAAAATAATCTTTCTGCGGCGTTGAACAAATATAACATTTTGCATAAACTGATGTACTGCATCGATCAATATCTCACGTTGTAATAAGCCGTGTAGTTAAAGCCGTGCATACAAGTGTTTGAATAAGCAGCACGCTATGTTACAAGTCAGTTGTAGCATCGAAAGCTGCGCGTTCAACGATTTGTACGCACGGTTACTCGTTCAAACTTGTGATATCGCACTAGCTTGAACTCGTCACAAGCCATGCGTACCAATCTTTCCATGCACGGCTGCCTATGCTACAACCATTACCTGTATATGAGATAAGCCATATATTCTTATGACATGTCATAAAATATAATACAGAATTCACAGAGAAATGCGTGCAAAAAGTCGACACTTTTGTACACAACAGTGTTGCGTAAGTAACAAAAGTTACTTACAATTAACTGTAAATAATTAAAATAACTTACACGTAGCTGGAACTAACTAAAACCAGTTACATCTAACTGTAAGTAATAGAAGTAACTTTTGGTTGCTACACTTGGGTGTAAGTTACTTCTATTACTTACAGTTAGGTGTAACAGGTTTTGAGTTAGTTCCAGCTACGTGTAAGTTATTTTAGTTATTTATAGTTAATTGTAAGTAACTTTTGTTACTTACACAACACTGTTGTGTACAAAAGTTTCGGCTTTGTGCAGGCATGTCTCTGTGAATTCTGCATAATTTAGTCGTACCCTCTAAACTAATTGCACTGATTCTATTTCTTATTTCAGTTTATCAATAATATGGCACACGAAACATGCGTCGCCTAAAACTAAGCTGCGATGAATTCAATATAAGCATCTACTGCAGACTAGTCATATTTGATTTCTTATCCACGTCTTCTTATAAGCATGCACGTGCGTTTTAAAAGTGGCATGTGATCCTATAAACATAAGTTGCGTTTTTATTAATATTTTTCGACAAACACTTGATTTACGAATAAGTTTCATTGCATGCAATGACGAAGCGAAATTCGAAAATAATCGCATAATTTACATAACGACTGAACGACCACATCTGATGCATGAGATTGGACCATACTAGGTAAGCATCAAAATTCATAGGTAAAACATATTTCGCCTTGACTTTTAAGCTCACTACAGGCGCACTTCAATTTTTTGAATTTTTAATTACCAGTAGTATTTAGTACACAAACTGTACAATTTCCTCGATAACTGTACATTATTATAGACCCTTTAAACAGCATAGACAAGCATGCAGGTCATAAATATATTCCCTGTGCGATCATTTGTTTTAAACGCTGACTGGAGGTTTAAACGAAATACCTATATGAATATTGAACTTCTCTGTAGATGTAATATTAACTAATAACACACAATTTTGAAAATGAGCATTAAATTGAGTTTGATAAAAATCTAAAACAGTGTCACAGCAGGACGGCTTACACAGAAATTCGCACACGAACATTTTATGTTAAATTTTTGAAAATTAATGATGCTTCTTAAAAACACCAGAAAGTTTTGTATTTAATGTAAATGTTAGCTAATATATAGTCAAAGCTTAAATCACCGATACTGAATAATGATTTTATTTTGTAATGCTCAAATAAGTGCAGAATATGCTTTCATACAACCAATCTTTTCTTGAAATATATTTGTGTCGATTATGCTCCATTATTGCTATATAAGTAATAATATTTGCGAAATCAAACTCCACAAGTAGCCAGGCACGTAGTCGGGGGTGGGCGTTGCGACGCTTTTTCTAAGCTTGTGCTTGCTCCCTTCTGAGAAGAGAAATAAAAAATCTCAATCACATATTCTGCAACTGCGTAGAGACCCTTCATTTGTAGCCAACAACTATCAGGGGTAATAGAACGTGTTTCGTCTGCTTATCAGTTGTCTTAATGGTTAATACAGAAGTTCTCTGATTATTGACTTTCGCACAGGCTATGTAAATATCATGTAATGAAATATTTAATAGATATAAAAAATTTCACACACCCTAAAATTTGCTTGCTTCCACCCTAAAATTTGTTTGCTCCCACCCTAAAATTTGCTTGCTTCCACCCTAAAATTTGCTTGCTTCCACCCTAAAATTTGCTTGCTCCCACCCTAAAATTTGCTTGCTTCCACCCTAAAATTTCTTGCCCTGTCCAAAAAAGAAGTCTGTACATGCAAGCACCCCATTATTGCGTCAATTTGTAACTAATTTCTGCCTAAACGATGCTATTACTGAGGTCTTTGACACTTGTTCAAATAATTATCAAATCCCGTTTGTTAACTAGTGATAATGAACTATAAATACACTTGTTAAATATAAATATCAGCAAATTGCTAAATTCAGAATCACCGCAAACACAATCTGAATAGACTATGAAAAACTGAACATTGGACTAAAAATGAACACAAATTCAGTAGCGAACCATACAAGTATTCAATATGCGCCTAGTAAAGATTTCTCTTTATTTTGCAAAATCAGAGTCACGGGGTTTTCAGTACATTGGATATATTTTACATAGCATCCAAATACATGAAATATTTGCTTCTATCTTTGCTCACATCTGAGTACATCTAACTAATACGTTACATTTGTTTCCGGTTTTCAGATAAAACCAATTTTACAAAATGCACGGAACTGACATAACAAACAACAATTTGAAGGATTCCATATGTCCAATATGTGTCTCTGCGACTTGTATTTGAACTCGGTATTGGATTTGAAATGTTACTAAACTCAAATAGCGTTACAGTTGGGTTTAGCCTAGGTAATAGAAGACAATCTCAAAAAATATAAGTTTCAACCGTAATTTTTGAACTCAAAGATGAACATGCTAGCATACCATGTCATGTTGTAGGCAAGGATAGGCGTCACCTAGTAATCATGCATGGATTATGATAGGTACTATACTGAATAAGATACACCATAAAATGTTCAAAATCAAAAATATAAATTTCGATTTATTAATAAAAATTAACAAAAAAGATCACAAAGCTACTGCTTCCAATATATACATTATATAACTATGTAGCTAATTCTTGAAATTTTGTTATGACTCTAATTAATTCAGCAATCGATCGAGGTCTTTCATAAATTTTATTCTAACGGGTGCGTTTAAATTGACGCGTCTTCAACTACAAGGTACGGGTATATCATCACCAATTCTGGACCAAATGTCAAACAATGCCTTACTTCAGGCTGATATGAGACCGTTTTTGCTATTATCTTTTTGAGCTAGGTTATAAGTAAACCGACTCAGCTCAAATTAATTTGTAACAATGGATATGAACTCAGGGCTTAGCTGGTGCGCCTGTTGCACTAGTATGCCGGAAATACACGCTCGAACAGGGGAAAGTAGAACAAATAAAAATTTTAGTGCAAAACTTAATTTTGTTAGATCAGTTTTGCTGTAGCAGCAAGTACGTGCTAATTTTAATAAATATATAATTGAATATTTTATTGTAATTGCATTGACGAGCTGAGCCATATGAGTCCAAATCAGTTTAAAGCTTTTGTGGGTTAAAGAGCGACGACCGTATAAAAATCCTAAGACTTCCCTTACATGTTAACCCAAGAATTCAGCTGCTTTTGACACCATTCCACTCAGCGCATTGGATGGTACATAATGCAGCTTTCACCAAAAATGCGTGCAAAAACTGGGCAGTTTTGTCTCTTTGTCCGCAGGAAACAAAAATCTATTAAGGCTGGCTGTATAATATTTTAGTTTCATATAGATAGTTATATGATACCTTCATATAGATAGATAGTGCTTAAAACACAAAAAAACGTTTATCATCAATGTGGTTCTAATGGGTCCAGTGGTGCCAAAATTAATTGTATTTTTTCAAAATTAACAATTTTCGGTATGGAGGCGTTTAGTTTAAAAGTCGTTTCTTTTTACAGAATTTTACCTTTTAACAACCAATTCGATTTGGCTCATTTGTTTACATCACATAATCAGGTATATATTCGAGGGTTACATCAGTAATGCTAGCTGGTAGTTGCATTGCCGTTCGCAAATTGTATTAAAGTTATTTTTACTAAGTAAAATTAGATAATGTAAACAACGATCTCAGCGCAGCATGAATTTTAATAAAATACATTATTGTCTGATAACCTGGGCTCGGCTTAAATGTTTTGCAAATGGTGTAATTAAGCTAAAAAGCGAATAAAGCTGTTCCTTCTGTACTATCATGGCGCACTAATTTAGACCAAATGTTTTAGTGCATAATATAAGCAAAAATACATGATCTATTGAGTGTCACATCTTTATTTATATACCCAATGCCTATTGCTATTTTACAGTTCGAAGTATGTTAACTGTAGAAGACATGCCTCATATTTTTATTAATTGCTCTTGGACAGAAATTTTTATGCTTTCATAGCGGCAATTTTGAGATAGTTAAATTAAGAATGAAAACTATAAACTGTCATAAATTTAATGAATTTGTTGAGAAATTTCCGGACTTAGGTTTTGGACACTACTATAATAAAATTCAAGAAATTTATCATATTTTTAAAATTATGTTCCAACAATAACTTGAATTCATTATCGCTGTTATATATTGCATATGCAATATCAATGTAAGTTTAATTATAAAATACATGAAAAAACGTACCGATTTGGCCGTTTTTCTCGGCGCTGTTAACCCACAACAATGAAGATTTCATTGGAAAATTGACACCTGGCCTAGATAAGAAATCTGATGCATGGCCAGCACGTGCCCCATCTCCGATCGTTGGAACGGTTGATGTCGTTACCGTAACGTGATCATCAATTGGCATGGCATTTCCTATCCGTTCATTTTTGGTCGACGGTTTTCGAAGAACAGTTCTTTGTGGTTTCGCGTGCCTGTGGGATTCCAATTTTGATTCAATCTTTCTGAGCATCGATTTTATACTCGAATGCCGACGCTCGTTGCTACTGTTGCCCGAACGCAATGTCCCAATGACCGCGGCTTTGTGTTGGAGTGTTCCATTGCGATAAACATCGCGTCCTGAGTGGTGTTTGAGTACTTTGGCACGGGTGTTTTCGCCGATAAGTTCGGTAGCCGTAGATTTCGGCGACAGTATAGAATCCTTCAAAATATAGCATAAACCATTATAAATAAATCAGCATTGCTACTTGAACCTGGTTTGCATGATATTGTTTTCTGTGTATGCCCGTGAAACACTATAGTATTCATAGTACCGCAAAGACACCATGAAACTAACATAAGTCTAAGCCAATTACGCACATTTTATTGTCTAAAAATAAAATGGCAACTAAATATTAGTGTAAAATCTTACCCATGTTAATTGTGAAGTTATTCCGAATAGGTGCCTTGTATCCGGATATGTATAATTTAGGGAACTGCAGCAATATGTGCCCACAAAGACATTTAAACGCTAACCTCGTTTCGATTTATGAATTACTTTATTCGGTTTATAATAAGTATTTAAAACATCCTCGGCTCATCGATTTTTCATTTAATGCAATCTTTCCCTATTTGATTTAGCCTGAATTCATTTGGCGATAAAATGTAGTTTCGAGTTGATATTATTTTACGGTACGGTTGATATATATTATTTTATTTATTTATTATTTGTTTATTTTTTATATATTATTTATTATTGAATAATATTATTTTATATATTTTTAGAACTAATGTCAGACACAATATGCATACAAACTTAGCTGTATGGTTTAGTTGTATTTTACATTCAACCGAAACCGGCATCGTGTTTTATGAACGACATTGAACCTCTGCCTCTTTCTTTCATAAAACTTAGTTTCCGAAATGTCAGTTATATTAAATTTGATTTGATTTGCTTATAATCTAAAAATGGACTGTACGTTAACAATAATTCCAATCTAACCGGAGGTCCATTTAAATTACGTTGATTTTGTGCAATAAAAGACTCTAAAATGTATGAGTTTAATTCATCAAAACTATTAATATTAAGATGGCTCCAAAACTAAAGCCATCATTAAGGGCAGAATGAATGATATGGCTATGGTTTATTTAAAGTCATAGATGGTAAGTAGATGCTATTTCTGACTTTAATGCGCTGTTCAGCAAAAACTCAATTTCTTTTATAATATTTTGTATCTTCCATGTGAAATGATGAGTTATTAAACAAATGGTATAGAATCATGTGCGAAGTCTATATCGGATTTGTCACATGTATCCCGATATTAAAGCTTACTTTTTAGATTATGTCTAGTTCTTTTAATATATGAAACGTTTCAAGGACGAATTGGTAATATTTTTAATTTCTATTTTAACGCGTTGGTTGTGGTATGTAATAAGACCAACTTCCGAAATCGGATTTGTAACTTGCTGTCTACCACGAAAAATTTGTGTAAACCATGGTACATCAATCGGCATATAAAGTTTTGCTAATTTTATACCATAGCCAGCTAATTCATCACAATGATTGCAAACCGCCAGACATTACATGCTTTAATCTTCTTGAAAAATTTCAGTCGTGTGCACAGATTTTTGTATCATCAGTCGCAATTGCACAGAATTATAGTAATGTGTCACACACTCACCACTGTCACTACCGTTGGAGCGTAACCATTAAAATAAAATTTTGAAACTTTGGAAACAGAGAACAACGTTATGCGACTGCTTCCAAGCCTATTTGCTTTACCTTCTTCCTTTTCTTCGTTTTATTTCGACTGAACGGCTTTCGAAAATTAGTGCGACCGCTAACTGGGGCACTTCTTGGCAAATGACCACCGCGATGAAGACGGGAACGCTCAAAATGACGCTGCTCAACTGTTGAATGAGCCGGCGGCTGCCCTCCTCTGTAGTCAAGACCAAAACCTGCATATGTGGGTTCTGCTGACGGAGGAGCAAATTTGCTACTGGGCTCATAGTTTGGCGTTCTGTAGATAGCCTCTTGACAGACTGGTGGCTGAAAGCGCAATATATAATCGTCAATAGTTTGCTAGAGGGTTGTCATAATTTGCTGTTGTAGGCATTATATAATAATATTTAGAAATTGCACGACAGATTGTATGAATCTTGCTTAGTCGAAATTACGAAAAATTTTCAAGCACGATCAGATGGTAAAGCATGCAGGTAGAAAGAACGGGTCTTCATTATCCGCTCACAGGCTAAATACTGGTCAATTTAGAAGATACATCAACAATTTTGGCGCGATTCAACGCAGCTCATCGAGACGACTTAAAAATTTCTATTTCGGCTATATTTAAGACAAAAAATATTTTTTTTCACTTTATTGGGACACCAATGAACAGAGTCATAGTTTAAGTTAGGCCCATTTATGTTAAATCGTAAGTCTAAGCTTAGACATAAACCTTATAGCCCATCAACCGATTTAGCAGATTTTGAACTGTTTAACTCAACTCCTCATGCCGATCCGAGTGTTATAGAAAATTAAACATGTATTAAGGAAGAAAAATTTAGAAATTTCGGGTACTAAGTGGAATCCAAAAATCCAAAACCCCAAAACCGTTAAATTGGTAGCCAAAAAATGCAAAAGAACTTTGTGACATGAATGTTGCCAAACTGCATAATTTCTGAACCGTCTCATGGAGCTGAGCGAATTTTACCACGATTATTGGTGTCTCTAAATGATCAGTTTCGAGCTGGAAGGTGAATAAAGGAAAGAAATATACCAGTTTGCTCTACCTGCTCGCATTACCATCTGATCATGCTCTACGTTTTTGTAGTTTCAACCGAGCGCCAAAGTACCGTTATAGGTTTCGGCCATGCGCATGTTTCAGGTTTAAAAGTTTACCTAAAATTACTATATATGGTAGAAATTTTCTTAAAAATAAATTGCACGGTCCAGCACAAAAATATATTGCGTCGAACCGTATTAAGATGTCGAAAATTATAATACATATATTAAAATACGATTTCAACCAGCTACAATAAATCAAAATCTATTGTAGCTGATTGAAATTGTATTTTAATATATTGTATTCTACTGAAAAAAAGGTAAAAGTAAGCTGAACCATATTATTTGCTAAAACCGTCATTTGTAGTGCAAAGTTATGTCAGAGCTCCGAGCCAAAGAGGAGATAATCCTCATCTCTTTCTTTGAGAACGTATGGTTTTGGTGCAGTCAAGCAAGATGCAGTAACTTTAGTATTCCGGAATAAGTTTTATTCCCCATCAAAAATGTACTTGATTACACAAATTCCGTTAGTGTCAAGCTTACAGGGTCTTTTTCCCCGCCGACTTCGCGGTGCCCGTTCCCACCGCTGTGATTTCGCTAGATAGTAGATAGGGACAGTAGGAATCTCATTAGTCCATTCATGCGCGTCACCAATTAGATGACGAGGCATTTGGCTACCTTAAGAGAGTCATGGTCACTTTAAACACGGCGACAGTAATTAACGTTTATAAATGTACAAATATTCTGCAAGAATCGTAACGATAGAGGTCACTTAAACTATTGGCACTGTCCAGAGGAAAGCATAAATTCGAATGCAAAGTTTTCAAGATTGTTGAATTAATGCAATTTTCATTAATTTTAGTTCCACTTTGTTGGAAAAGTTTAGAACCGAGGCCATTGAAATACAACAGTCATTACAGCAATTAAGTTCCGTTTTATTCTGGCCTAGATGGTGGAAGACCAATGACCTAGCAATTGCAGGCAACGATGTTAATATGGTATTTAGCATTTTGTCACTTGCTGACGGTTCTATATATTTTTGTACAAAAACCAACAAATGATATAATGATTGAGTGTGGTGGCTTTGATTTAAAAATTCTAAACAATATTAAGCGGGCACCTTGGTCAACCTTACAGAACATAGTCGGTCTCATACCCTAATTTTAATTCAGCATATTTGTTAAATATCATATCCAGATACCTCTGAAGTGTTTATCCACCTTATAAGGTGGACCATGTTAACTGTATGTCATTATAGAAGGCGTATAACTGTATAATAATTTCGTCAACAAATATTTACGCCCTTATCTTGACAATACATTGCCACACAGATCTATCAAACTAAGTCTACAGTACCAACCGTAATGCCATGACACAAATTTGCTTGCGTATTCATACACATTTGAATTTGACAGAAGAACCAAACCGCGGGACGGTCGGCAAATTTGAATACTTGACTCTCGGCATAAGCAACGGTTAAATTTTTCGAGTAACGGACTTGGGTTATTAGAATTGGATCGATCGGACACCTGAAAATATATAAAAAATAATATTAATATTGACACGTAGATTCAACTGCGTAATAAGCATATATGAAATGAATACGTAATGAACACATCTGCGATTCTTCTTATACTACATCAACTAAAAATTTTCCTACAAGCTATTTTTAAAATGATTCAACATAAAACCTTATAAATAATAATTCTTAACTGAGAATCATAAATTAGCAAAACTGCGCTATAGCAATCACTCAAGTGCCACAGCCAGTGAGCTACTTACCAGAGCAGTTGCTCGCATCTTTAAGGCTAGTCACGAACGACAACACATGTGGAAATGTTGACCGCTGAACTATGTCATTTCACTCGACATTTCACTGTCATACTATCATCTACGAGAAGTAAAACCAACCGCTCACGTCAACCAGATCAGCATTATAAGCATTAACATAAAGCAGCATTTAAAATGCCCGCCAAACGTCAATTCAAAACCAGTCGTTTTAAAACCAAGTCGTTTTAAAATGAGTGGATTTAAAAACAGTCGTTTTAAAACGGGTGGATTTCATTTCATATTTCAGGGACTGAAATCAAGAAAAAAATAAACTTATTTTAAATCGAGAACCGAAATTGAAACCATTTTGAGATTTATCATATCTATAAACACATCTTATCGTAGTTCCTGCATTATAACGAAACTGTTAAAATAAAGTAAATCTATTTTAGATTTACAATCTTTCAAAAACAGATATGTAGCAGTTGGGGAGATGTACAATATTTAAATCTATCGGTAGTATCGTAAATCTTTTACCCATATTCGTCGATAACTTCAGCTCGTTGGCCCAGTCCGTCAGTGACATAGCAATTTTTGATCAAAATCCCGTACATGGCTAAAATTATTTAGTTACGATATATAGCGCTATAATTCAGAATTTGTTAGAAAATTAAATTCTTTTTAATGATTAAACACACATATAACAATGTCCTCTGAAAATTAATTCTATGATCTGCCAAAAATTTTCAAGCTGCTGTCAGCGAGATCACTAATTTATACCTATATATAAATCGAAATATATTCACTATTATATGAACTTATAATTAAAACATAAGATAAATTTGTACGAAGCTGGTTAGTGCAGCTCGATTCTCAGCATCGGAAGAAAAATTTGAATATGACAGTCAAACTAGTCCGGATACGAAAATTTGCTTACGGTTGGCTTTTGCCTGTGTGATTGCATAGTTAGTTTGTCAATTGAATTTTCGGTCTGTCTGGTCACCATCGTTATTGTTATGTACCCATAAACGTTCGAGTCTATTGTATTGGTTTTATTTAACTTACCGATGTGAGCCCGATGTTATGCCCTGCACGGAATTTCCTAAGGCAGCACAGGTAACAGCACGCTGTCTCCGCGACATAACATGGGCGTTACGTTAGCTTAGTAGGATGTTACATAATTCCTCTGCGAAGTTGCGGTCCCAGCGTGCATTGAGCTTGGGCTGCGTAAGAAATTCCTGTGCAGGTCTTCAACGTATTGTTCACCAACTGAAGAGATCCTCGATAGATGTTACATTGGACCTGCCAAGCTCCAAACCTGGTCCACTAGCTTACAAGGCTAGCGTGCTACAATTACACCACAGGCCCCGATCACATCATGTTTAGCTACGCCATATACGCTAGCGTATTAGAATATTTCATATTTTGCTGTCAACTAATTACACCTGATAGATTTATTCCTGTAATAATACAATAAGTATTTACCTATAGGTACGCATCTGTCGGCGGATTACCAACTACTGGTAAAATTCAACTAAACAAAAATAACGGAAAAAGGCAAAAAGGTTGTGCGAACCTGATAGCTGTTTATCGCCGTTTGTGAGGATACAGCTAAGATATGCTTTTAAAATGAATTATAACAACAAAACCGTGTTTGGTAGGTTTCAGCATCACACATTTCACTTGAACATACTCAAGAAAGGTAAACGGCACCACAGGTAATGAACTACATATTTTGGGCATAATATGATTATGAGTTTTATCCTTGTTATTTATAAGGCGATTGCTTCAATACAAAATGTATTTTTCTATTTCGCTCCATTATAAACCCGACGGTAGGTGGAATATGTTATGACCTGAATGGTTTAAAATATTAATGATAATGACAATCTCTGAAGTTTCCTGTTTAAATGGTCCTCTATGAAAATTATATTGCGTTTATATTATAATAATTTTTGCCGGTAAGAGTTTAATACCAATGTCCTGCACAAATGTTGATTAGCGTAAACTTTATTCACATTATCATATTTCATAACTTTGCGAATAAACCTGTCCTATTCATCTAAACATTGAAAGTAAAGATCGGTATAAAACTCTATATTATCTATCAGGTCGTGTTTAAAATGCGTCCGATCCAATCCGATCAGATTTACATGTCAGTTGTATATAGTGCTTACATTGCATCCGCAAGTTGCGAGTCAGCATGCACATTTTTATTGTATCCAAATTGTATGATACGTTGGTCAAAAACACATACGCATACACACAATTTACGGTAGGGCAAAATTTAGACCTTTCAAATAAGATCGGATGAAGTTGTCCACAGATCGAATTGGATCTGATCGGGTCAGCCGCAATGTGAACACGTCATAAATCAATGATATAACTTATCTGGCGGTCGTTCTCTTATGGCGATAAGCACAAATTAATATTAGATATTCCATGAATGAACATAAAACCATAAATTTAGGTTTTGACGTGTCAACCAAGGAGGTAGGAATTGCGATTTAAGTTTGAACAACATTGTGGACATTTTAAATTTGCAGAACATGGTCTCTAATGGCTGTAAAGTTTTCATTTATATTCGTTCTACTCTTGAACACATTTAATCAGCTAGAGACGTCATAAACAAGCCTGTCCTAAACATTAGCTCTTACTGTTCGTGTGCATAGCCCATCTATTTTGTTAGTAGAAAATTGGGTAGTTAACCATTAATTTTAGTGAACACAAATGGCTTGAATTCAATCGCAGAACAGTGTGTTCCAACCAGGTTTGCGCCGAATTTCGATTCACCAAAAAGCGTTCCGTAACAATTTTCATGTGCGTTTGGCATATTGACCACATGTTTACTAGCACATAAACGTACGGTCTTTGCAATCCCATCGGTGCAATATACGTTCACCAATTCGTGAAAATTTAATCGTTTTCCCGACGCCATAACCACGATCTAGATCTGCAAGCGACGAACGATGAATGCTGAAAATTCAAAGAATAGTATATATATAAGGTATGCGCTCAAATATAGCTCCATTTGTGCGGTCCTATAACCAATAAGACCAGCCGCAATATTTTTGGGATTTGTCAAATGAGTTTTAACACGACATTTGCCAATAAAGTTTACAATTTCATTTTTTCGTTTTTGCTATAGTTTCTTTTAAAAAATTTGCTTACGGCTATGCCTTCAAGCTTTAGTAAACCAGATTAAATTGTGCAAATCGCAATCTCTCAGATTCTGGTCCGAGCATCTCACATATGAAAAAATTGACAAGCATCATTGTAGAAGTTTCATACATATTTACATATATCACAGTTTAAAATTGCTGGTTGATGAATTTATACATCGGTTAATAGTTATAGGTACGCGATGTCCTTCGGCTTACTCGGAATGGGGATGCATGGTATGGAAAAAGGGCATAGGAGGAAAGTTCCTCGAAGAGGGAATAAATTTTCAAAACTTCTAGGAACTTATAATTCAACTTTATTTCTTCTAAAACAGCCTCAAATTAGTCAATTGTCAAGATACTCGAAGATTTTGGTACCATTCGATTCAAAACAACATACGGCACGAAGACAGGGCAGAATATGTGCATTTTGAATATTTATGATTTTTTAGATTTTTTCACTGGTCCTCCCTTGGTACCTAAAATTTTCAAAAAAAATTCTCAGTAAATGCCACGACGAGCTGAGTCAACCGTTGGTGAAAATTAGCTTAATATGTTAAGGCATTATTCTTACACTTACTATAAAAATTGTCAATTTTTCTTATCATTTAACGTGGAGATGTTAATAGCAACTGTGACTAGATGTTTATATTTTCGGTGTTATTTTGTTTTAGATATTTGCGTGTAACAAACAAAACCTCCGGTTTCGGGTTACTAAATACAAAAGCTATCCAACATGAAACGATTGAAAACCTATTTTAAGCATACCATCTAGTTATGTTTTGGAATTTTGTGAACAAATAACACAGTAGCAGGCTTTGTTTGTCACGCTTGTAGGTAAGAAACGTCCTGATCAAATACAATATGCAACTAATATTCATTAAATTTCCGACTTCAGGACTTACGAATATACACTATAATATTATTCACGGATAAAGAAACAATGTTTTCATACAAATATTAAATTGGCCACAGGCACCATTTTCACAATGTTATATTCGTTCAGTCAAATAACATGATACATTTATATTTATGTAATGGAACAAGTCTATCGGTATAGTCTGAATTTTAAAGTTTTATGAATGTTGGCATTATTACTTTCCATTAGAGTCAAACCACATAACGTGATATAATGTTTTAACGAAAATAATGATTTTAACACAGTGATATTTCAAAATTGACGGGAAATATAAATTTCAAGATATAAATACAAATTTTGGCACACTCAGGTGGCAAAGACATCTAGTCAACAGTCAACAAAAAAGTGTAAGACCGTAGACAGTACTCAATAACAAGCGAAAGTTCGACGGACAATCTTGGCCAATTGGACGCGAGGTCAAGCAATATTACTGGATGCAAGCAATCAACCAAAATGGCGAGAGAAAACGATGCAGTCAAATTGTGGGAATGGAATAATACGCTCAAAAGCTATCTCCACAGCTGCTACATAGTTACGAAAGACATTTGTAGCAGATATATCAATATTCCTGAACAAATCGCGTTCAAGGTGGAAAAGCTATTGAAGGAGCAACGCGGTTGCGAAGTAAAATTATGCATGAGTGTGCAGCGTCAAGAAAGAAGCCCGTCGGCATATCAGCAGTAGCACACGTTCAATAAACAACTCAATAACAATTCAATAACTAAGTCAGAATAATTCTACCGGGAATCGATATCATCAAAGCTGCAGCAACCGTATTGACAGAAATTATCAAGAAATTAGAAGACTTTTAAACTGTGGGATTAGGATGGATTTTAATTGATGTATGACATGCGGACATTCATATTAGCGTTTATAGTCTTATTATTGGCTCCTTGTACCAAGGGGTACCACCATCTATACGCAACAAACATGTGGTGTTGAACATTAAAAATAATGACATAAAATGTTTTATTGGCTTGGCAGGACTACACGCATTCGGTTTCAAGCAACGTCCAAACGTGTTGGTAACTATGAGAAATACGAGCGTGAGCTTAACACGGATGAAATCTAATTCCCAGTAAACCTACAAGATATTCCAAGGTTCAGGCAGCAAAACCATATTTCAACCAATGTATATGATCTAGAAGAAGATAAAATCTACCCGTTGTTGATTTCATCTGCTCAGCATTCACAGTAAGTACATAATACTCTTATACAAAGAACACTACTGTAGTTCGTGGATTAGATGCTCTATTGAACACACAAAGAAAGTATACCAATTGTCTGTATGTTTGTTTCAGGTGTATCACACCATGTTATGAAAGAAATTCGGCGACAGGAGTATATGGAAACACGTTGCAACGATAAACCTCTACGCATCGATGTTCCACTATCAGGGTTTACCTTTGCATTCAGCAAGTTCATCGCACGCAGCGTGTAGCATACGTTATACAGACTTTTAATGCGTCGTTCAAAAAATTGACACCTGCGAACTAGCAACCTCGAGTGTGTTTACCAACACCTGTCAATTTTATATCCCGTGCGGTTATGGATATTGTAATTATACGTACAAGTTAGTGAACGGATTATTAACCGCGGTGATGGCGTAGTCAAAAAATTTCTGTGCAACGTTAGTGATCTGGCAACGTCGTTTTAACAAAATACACTGAGAATGAAAGGTCAATAATTATGACGGAGGAGGATTAACTCAATCATAGAAAGACAACCGTGTATTTCCTATGCGACGGATGAAATGATCAAGATGAGAAAAAGAACAGGATCACTGTCACTTATGTGGTCGGTATAGGAGGGTGGCACATAAAGCGTAACACTGACTGCCATCTAAGTCGAGATGTTGCAATGCTGTTTCGTAACCTACGTCGATACGACTGTCCCTTATAATGCAAGAAATTGGTAGAGTTTCTAAAGAGAGCATACCGTGGGTTGCACCGTAAAAAGCATCGAATGATATTTTCAGTCAAGAAAAAGAGAAAAAGAGATATGGGAGCAACACCACTACACAAGAAGCGGGTAGCAGTGAGGATGGGAACCATGGGATGAGAACACAGCGGTGTGGATTCTATATTGGGCGACAACGATAACGGGGGTGATGATAACGAGATTGGGTGGAAAATGCGATTCATCGTATCAGTTCAGTTTCTTTACTCATCACATTAAGACCTCACGGATAAATCAAAGGTGGACGGAGTTCTGTTATTCAAAGCAATGAAATCAAACATTGGTGGAGACATCGGTCTATTAAGCACAGAACTTTTATTCCCTCACGTGTGTTATACAGCTACAACTTAACTTTATTTTAAATACCATTGACGATTGTAATAGCTTACCTATAAGAACATCCAGGTATCGTGTGGATTGCAGTGGCATCTGTTGTTGGAATCATGCTAAAAAGATTTCATAATCTTATATAATGATTTAAAGCCAATAATCTCATTTTGGTAATAATTAGTTCTCACGATATGTAGATTACACAGTTCTCTGAAGCGGCTAATCACTAATTCTTGTGTATAATCGCTTTGCACAATGCTCATACAGAGAGAAACGACATTGTAATGCAAAAATATCTATTCATATCCGCAGTTTTTGTCAAAATAGAACGTAGTAGTGAAATCTTCTTAATTTCCGTGTGATGTTGCTGCTTTCTGGAAAATTACATTGCTCTTGGGTTATGGCTCAAGGTAAACTCGTTAATTATATTTTTCCAAAGCCTTTAAAAACTGAGATGTCATCCATCCTAGATGTTGGTGGGGCGCAAGATGATTCGTTTTCCAGGAAATTGTAGCAACTTACCTTACGCCGAGTTCAGCTTTGACAGCTCGATTTCCTTCTTCAAAAAAGCATTTGACATGAAACGCTTGATCGACTTTGGTTAGAAAAAGCGGGTGAAAGCTCACCACGATTGTTATTCCGTAATACATCCCACGTGGATTCATCTATAATAAGTAAATAATGATCATATCTGTGCAACTATCAAGGCTCATGGCGACGAGAGTTGTTACCATGTTCCTCCCATTTCAGAACTGAGTAATAGCATTTTCATTTTATTACGAAGCACATGTACTATGTTCCCACATGATTGTGATAGTATTCATTGTTGCCTTGGTAATTCTTGCTGTTTTCCGTCTTGCACCTCCAGGTTTATGGTCAACTTGGCGACTTATCAACATGTCCCACCCCACCATGTTGTTGTACCACCGGCTTGGATCCCTCCAGGTTCTTGAGCCATCAACTCTATACTTTGGCTATGTTCTCGACGACCAAATCTATACCCTCACCATGTTCCTGGACGAGCAAATAAATACCCAGACACAGGTTCGTGGACGAACAAATCTATATTAACACAATGTTTTGACCACCAAATTGAAACCATCTTTGAAAACTTTTGTTCAAAAACATAGTGGCGGTATAGATTTGTGATCCAAGAAACTGGTGACGGTATGAATTCGGTAGTCCGAAAACCAAGCGGGGGTATAGATTCGGTGGTCCAGGAACTTGACGAGGATCTGAGCCGTTAGTCTAATATGGATCGTGGTTATGAACCCGAAATGGTTTATATACCTGGGAGATAAGATCTAAAACAGCCGCAAAGTTCCGCGGACGTTAACAAGACAAAGCTGAAGAGTGTCACACCATTCAGCAGAGTCAACTACCTTCGACCTTTGGTTCGATAAATAAAACGTAATAAAAGTGTGAAAGTTCGCTTTGTTCCGATTGCATTACTGTCGATTACTGCGCATATTGCCATATCTTGCCATCGATATAGTTATATCGATCAAAGATGGAACCGGGTCACCTGGTCACCGGGTCATTTTGGGTCACATCTGTGTTCGAGTTACGAAGCCGATATGTCACAATGTGTGACGCGGTACTGACTCGGTCTGATTCAAAAGCCGAAAACACTCCTTTGCACTGTACTCAACATAACATAACAACGCCTTTTGCTCTATTCTTTTCTGGTCATTTCCTCCGCATAAACACATTGACAACTCAAATGCACGTAAACCAATCTTTGTGACGACGATTACTTTAAAATGCGCCGTAAAACCTTCCAGAAGGACGGAAGGTTGGCTGAAATGTGTTCGGCTGGTTTTTGCTAGTTCATGGTGTGCAGACCGAAACCAAAATTTAAGGTCATGGAGATCAGTATAATTATGTTCCTTTTTACTAGAACCGAGAATTTGGGCTCTAGGATCGGCTCGGCTCTAGAGCCAAGCTGGACTGACCCTTCCATAATGTCGGAAGAGCCGAGCCAAGCCAAAGCCAATGATATGTCTGAGTGTGTCTGGAACAGCTTGGTTGATTCTTAGAAACTCTAAAAATATATATAAGTTCGTATGTTGGCTTGTATATAACGTTTTCTGTAATATATGATCGAATCAGTAAGTTTTATTATTAGAGAATATGATCCTATGCGGGGCATGCTTCTTATCGGAAACGCCTAGCGCAGACGAGTCCGATATAGGTTATGAAGAGCCAGGCCAGAGCCTAAGATCTGTCTGTGAGATCCGAGCCGAGTCGAACATAGTTCCAGAAGAGCGCAGTTAACCTAGAGCTTGAAAATCTGGCTCTTTCTCGACTCTATTTTAAATCAGTTTTGACAAAACAGCTTGTAATTAACATACAAAGGGCTTAATACGTTGGAAAAAGAACTTTCAAAGAACAGCCAATTTTGACTACATTTAACTTTTAACATCTATTTGGCAACATATAGTTTTTGGCTAATGAGCTACCGAAAACGCAATTGTAATCTGTCTGTGATGGCGATCTGCCACGCAGATCTTCAATTGTTTTCTAAGACCGTTTTCATGAATTCGCAAATTGTGTATATATTGCTTTGGCAAACAAACTTATCACTAGTTTACTATTATAACCGGGTCACCAAGTCAAGGTGTTACCGGGACACTACCACCGGGTGACCTAGTCGCTGGGTCACTACCAAAAAGGTAACACTTTCCATCTGTGACATCGACACTTCTGAATTCAACCCATATATACATCATACAATCTGAGTTGTTATGAATGGTGACTATTCACAGATTTAGTCTAAGCAAACCGCAATTAATAAGGATATATCATCGCAGTCAGTAAGATTCCAAGATAAAATTCTAGAAATCTTAACTTTCAATGAAGCTTTTCACGCTAAAAATTATATGGCAGTATGTAAATACATCCTAGTGAAAGAGATATGTTCTTGATTCTATTTATTCGAAGTTATCAATTTGATACCACTATCGATCATTTCTGTAACAATTTATAAAATGCAATTGGTAAATCAATTTATACATCAAAGATTTTGGCAAACCAAAAGAGTAACACCAGCTTAGATAGTAGAAACCTTCTGGAATGCAAGGTTGCAATAAATAATGCAAACAAATTAAATCCATTTGAAATACCGATCTTAGACTTTGCATTCCGCAGATTCCCAGCGGCAAAGTAAACATCGGACTCTTTGTGCGATACGCTGTAAATCCGACCGCGACACATTCTGCTTCACTAGCACGTCCTTTGGCATAGATACGTCCCGCAAAATAGCGCCGCGTATCGACAACGAAACGTATTCTATCTTCTAGGCATTCGATCCGAGGTTGGTCTTAATATATATGATAAATGTAAACAGTTCAATAGAAAATAATAGAATATTTATTATATAAATTTGTGGTGTTCCTATTAATAATAATAACAATTTAGTTTAAAATCTGAAATATAATTCTACGATTCAGCAGTATTAAGTCAAATATTTTTTTCTTAAATATTGATTTTTGAATTTCGCGCATTTTCCTGTAAATAAAGGAATCTGCAAATCCAGTAATTTGAACGAGAATTTTTGGTAAAATTATGTCGTGATAATGTGCTCAACTATATAGTATTTTAATTTTAAACCTTAAAATGTTTTGCGCAAAGTAAAACTTGAAAGCCAGTTTGCAGCGGCTAGATTATGATAATTCTGGAATATAACAGAGTCCGCTGTTTTCACAATTGACCGGTAGCAATTATAAAACGTGAAATAAATTTCTTGCAAAGATTTATCATTTATGCGGCAACTTCTGTAAGATGGATGCAGCGAAGTGTAAAACTACATGCTAGAATCAATTCACGTCTTGAATGAATCCTATTCCCAATTTAATTCTACTGGACATTTTTCGAATTTGAACAAATTCAAGTAGATATGATTCTGTTATGCTAATATTTGATCATAATAGATTTGTTTGGAATTTAAATCAAATAGCAAATGGTCTAATTAACACAATTCATCAGAATATTATAAAATCAAATCGGTAATACGATTTATTCAAGCATCGAGGCAAATAATATGTGGTAAAAAATAAACAATAACCCTAATTCAGTAATAATGTATATTTGATTTTATCAAAATACAATTCGGCGCCAATTGCGCTGAAGTAGAAAGGATTCCACAAGAATCGTTTTAGAAATTTTGCTTTGAATCGATTTGATTTGGTTCCTTGACTTTGCTAGAATACAATGTTCAGAATTAAAGCTAGCATTCGTTTTCACCGTATATGTGCACATCTTCCAACAGATGCCGCACACACTTTTTATTCTTCCGGATTGGACATAATACTTTTTAAGTTAGTCAAATATTTAGCTAGCATTTGTTGTTGCACTGATATTAGGTTCTTACAGTCCAAAAGAAATGTAACTAGAGTTTCAGGACTATATTTTTTCAAAATATATAAAACTTACATGTAATTTCGTTGTCAATAGTCAAACTTGCTGTGAAACGTATGAAAATGTTGACAACCTGAAATAGAAAACATTAGCACCATGAAATAAATGACCATATAAAAACTTGTAAAAACACATTGCGAGATGAGTTAAGCCACCTTGTTTTATATAACTGGTTTTACAAATCATAAATTAATGGTTAATACCGAAAGCTTCAACGTCCAAAGTTTTGAATGGGTGTAACGTCGAAAAAATCTATCAACTGAAATCACTCACTATATACCACTAAAGAGCTATTATTTTCACCATCGCCATCAGAAACCTTTATGCCTAATTGCTGAAAAATCAGAAGAGCCACGGTTGCACGCGTTGCAATATTAATTTTGATAATTTTACACATAAGATTTAAATGATCGGTTTTCGCCAATGATTTCCGAATTTCCGTGAAACTTAGAAATAGGAATTTTACTTATCATAATTATTTCTAGTGGCATATCAGCTTTTAGATCTGCAGCGCAAAATATAATATTTTGATAGCATCTTCTGGTCCTGAGTTTATTTTCAATTAAATATTAATATTTTTGTTATAAATCAATGTTTGGACAGTTACAGGGTCCACGATTCAACGATAATAAATGTCTCCGAGCTAAATTTCAGCCCACAGCACATTTTGTGTAATAAGCTGTTTGAAACTCAGACGAACCAATTACGTTTTGCTCGACCAGGGTTACAAATGAAGCTAACTGTAAAAGTGTTGTCATGGATCGCGCAAGACATTATGAAAACTTTTGAACAAATTATTGCTGAAAAAAGTGAAAACTATGAAAATGTTGCAACATCGAGAAATTTAAGTGAGCTTAATATTTATCTAAAAATAAGTTGTTAGATATACTTCGAACATATTTATATCTGGTTGCCAACGACCACTTTTTTAAAAGAATGACCATTGCAGATTTAATTTTCGGACGCGGATTATCGACATTCGATATAGCGAAAACATCAACGAAATACATTTACGTTATTACAATAAAATGTTCAGAGTACAACAATAAAACTTGACTCCAACCCAAATAAATTGCGAAGTGTTAGTCTGGGGGGCTTTCATATTTCATCAGACAAAGACTCATATGGGGGCGCATGAATAATAGTGCTTCAAGCAATACGCCTTGTTGATATCATTTTTCAAGCCAAGCTAATGCTTGTTAGTTTAAAATTAGTAATGACTAAACTGGTTTGACTCGAAATTTCATACTGCGTCGCACCTTTGGTTGTTTCACGCAGTCGTTTTCGGGCACCGCGCTACGCCAAAATACGTGGCTTCACTGTATGCGCACAGAGTATATATTGTTAAGCAATCTCTGCAACACCGATTGAAGCCGCCAAACGATACCGCTCAGAAATGAATAAAAATCGGCACCTTTACCATAGATATAGCCAAAAGTACTCAAAAGCCAACTATGGAAGTACATACTTCTACAAAATACTATAATGGGTTATCTTTATATAAAACTGTCCATTTAATACAAAAATAGCATATTTCCTCGACTTAAATACGCATACTCGAAAGGGATAACGCTAGTTGAGAATAATTTCTTTACAAGTTGTTGTCAAATAATGCTACCAGAAAAGTATCACCTTTATTTTGGAAAATATACTTTGACTAACATGAGACTAGCCATATATGTTCACTGCTTACTGACTATATTATCAAGTAAACATACACCAACAAATTCAATAAAAATAGCTATGCTATATTACAGAATGTTTCCAACTTTTAAACGTTTTATTGACATTTGCGTTTATCTCTTTTTATTGTTATGTATGTATACAAAGCGTCGGCAAGTGACGAAATCGCAGCAGCCGTCGCACAAGTAAAATGTAGCCCACAATGTGCAATTAACCACGAAATTATATGAACACCATAAAACGCCAGACATTCCCACAACGATTCAAAGGTCCCATATAGAACTGTTAAATGAGTAGTTTCAAGTTGAATTTAGGTCGATCCATGGGTAGATTTCTAATAAATTTGGCACATTTATATCGAGCCCATAAGAGATTATTTCATAGTACATATATATTGATTCTAAACTAGATAAGTAGCTGTCAAATGAAAATTTCTTGTTTGGTTTTAGCACAGTTCTGTGCTTGATTCCCAGCCGATTTTGAGACCATTATATCATGGATCATAAATGCTTTAATGACATTTGCGTTTATCTCTTTTTATTGTTATGTATGTATACAAAGCGTCGGCAAGTGACGAAAGCCCAGCAGCCGTCGCACGAGTAAAATGGCGCCCACAATGTGCAATTAACCATGAAATTATATGAACACTATATAACGCCAGGTATTCCCCCAAATACGGCGGTGCATATTTATGCCAATGTTCTCGGTTCTAAGACTTCAATAGTATCTCCAAGTCTGTTTAGGTATATCTTACAAAATTGCTTAAATCTAGTTCTTTTGCTATATTTGGAACACTATGGCCTTTTGCATTGTGGTAACTTTTTGATCGAAGGCTGCCATTAGCAGCCACAGAGGTTATTTCCATATTAGCTATTTGAATGCTTCTAAATAGCACACACACTATTCAACATACCATCTCACGACTGAGTGATAAGCTTGGAATGAACACAATAATGTTAAACGTATACGGATGTTGTCAGTCTTGTGCTCGAAAAAATTGTAGCAATTAAAATTCAATCTAGTGATTACTTTAGCTTAATTATGCATAATTTATAGCAGGAATAATTGATGAAAGTATAATCTTAGTTCCTGGGGCCTAACTTATAACTGATTTCGCCAGGGAATAACAAATGACCGATCACAATGTCGGTATCTTAAGACGTATGAGGAATAAACGTTTAGGCCCAAGTAACCCTGAGGAGCGTTACATTATGACGTTAGAAAAAATAAGAGCTTAGAGCGGAAGAGTAGGAGGTGGCCCCCGACTTAAGCTTTGGCTTAGTCTAAGTCTCATATAAAGACCTTACCTTGGCTAAGCTAAGGTTTAAGCTTAGAATATGGAGAGCGGAATGCCTTGCATTTTATTTACCCGATTTGGGTTACTTTGGCAAAAGTTTACACCGTGAATTATTTGCACTAGCTATGTAATCTTAATTAAATCATAAATGCTCCACTACCTACGGTAGTTGGGAATGGCAATATAAAGAAAAAGCCAAGACAGAATGCCATTATATTCTTTACAAACTTTGGCTTTTGGATATTTTATTTTTACTGTTCTATGCACCGCATATGTCTATAGGGGTAGGGTGCTATCCTCTAAGCCATATTCTCCTTTTCTGTACGTACTGGCATTGGGCAACGGCCGTGAATGCCGTCGAGAATTTTTCGGCCGCTACCGGCCACAAATCCCTAGGCCGACCGTTAACGACCGTCCGCCGAATGTTTACAATTTTGTGCCGTTGACAGTTGCATAAGTTGTTGTTCAGCAGTTATGGGCCGTCGCTCTGCCTATGCCGTGGTTAATAAGCTTTCTGTTATATAGCAAATGAATTACAAACCACAATATTGGTGTAATAACGGTGACGCAGCTGCATGGCGCAACTTCCTAACACCATGCCCGTACGACCCCGGCTATCATAACCTCAAGGGCGGACCCTAAGTCTGTAATTTTAACCACTTTTCTTGGTCAGACCCAAGAAGTTACGGAGCTTAGCAGGTCGCAGGCGCGCTTCACGGGGTGTGTTCGGACCCCGCCCGATTGGTTGCGCACGTGTCTAGTATCGGGGTATGATTTCTGAGGTCCCCCAGGGAGGTTGACACCGAAACCTGCTCGCAGGTCATAATGTCATACCGATATTCCCTATCCTAGCCCAAAGGAAGTTGTTTAGTCTAGCGTGACCTACAGTAAAATGCGTGGTAAGTTTGATTTGACAGGATGGATTTTGAGTTCCACTCAGTTGATCCCTGATCGAACACTTAATTTGTTATAGCCTATGTGGCCCCCACAGGGTTCCGACGAGCCCTGAGATGTTTAACGCCGGATTACCTAGTTTACCACTTAATATCCTGACTGCGTAAATATCCACAGGTAATGTTTTCCAGTAAATTTTATCTTTCGTGCGAGTGTGACTATTAAGTCAGTAAAATTCACAAGTGATCCGTTGGACCATTCTCGCTGCAATACCATCACTCTAGCAGGTCAATAATGGTGGCGGACCGCTCGTGCCAGGGCTTGGGGTATTTGCGTCCGCAAGCCGTGGCACGAAGGGTCGGCCCGTCCAATTGGACGTCCTTACTACGCTGGAGATAAGCAACACGGGACACCGTAAATAATTTTCGACATTTTAATTCAAAAGTATAGTACAGCATTAAAACGAAGACATGCAAATAGAGCATAATATTAAACGGTAACGATTGATCTCGTCGTACCCGTTCATTCCCTTGTCCGCGTCCAGTCGGGGAGCGAGGCGGCGCGAGCGAACGCGTTCCCGGAAATACCGGACCAAAATCTGTACCCGAGTCGTTCAACGTTGAACGTCAACTAAGTCAGCTATCGCTCGGGTTACGTGTTCTGGCGTGCTTCTGAATTCGCTTCAAACGATGTGCGGCGTTATGCGGGGAAGGGAAAAATTCGTTTTAGAGCAGCCTCAGTACGGCCAATGCAGACGATGCACTAGTACGGCCACCAAAGTTACCGGCTGACTTCGATAGAGAAGGAACCTGAATCGGGGTACGAACCTAAACATAGTGTCAGTGCCGGCACGGGCGAGTGTGTGCACAACAAAATCATTTCGAGAACATGTCATTACATAGTTACCGATAACGAATCACCTATAGCGCCAACCGGCGGATATTAAAATCAGGTTTCTACAGGTGAGGTACTAACAGGATAGGCAGTGGCATTAGAACTCTGTCCGGCGAGCGTTCTTAATCCTACGAATCTTGCCTACCGTCCCTATCAAATCTTTCACAACGTTTCGTCCTTAGGCTCGACTTGGCCTCAGTTGCCAGTTTCTCCTGTCTCTGTGTCTCCAGTAGTCCAGCAGGGAGTTCGACTGTTCTGGGTTCCTACTATTAACGTATGGTTAGCCTATACCGGTGGGACTCGATTCCGGGTGGTAGAGTAACAGCTAAGCCCTGTAGTACATGTCCGGGGTGCCGGTTGGCTCACGTGGAAGGGTTGCCTCTAATAATTTCTCGACGGTCTCAGTTCCTATTTTCAACAGTTTCCGTAGAATTCTGAGTGGGACTGGCTAGGCCAGTCGATTTGCCTCTGGGGCTCTACCGGATGAAGGGGGGCGTGGGTATTTCGCTCGCGGACGCGTTTGCGTCCTCTTTTTGGCTGTTGTTTCTTTGCTTGGTTCTTTGCCCCTTTTCTTTCCCTTTGTTTCCTTTTGTTTCTTTGTTTCCTTTTGTTGCTTTTCTTTGCTGTGCCGTCCTCTCTCTATCGCGCTCGTTTTAATATCTCAGCACACTGTACGAATCGAAAGTGTACAGTGTCTCGACTGCACTATCGAAACTGTGCAGTCGAGTTATCACTAAAATTTTAATGAATTTCCTCAGAACTCGATGGTCGAGTGGTTAATACTGACAAACTCTGCAGCGGGCTTAAATTCCCCGTGCAGGATCGAAACCTAACAAGGGAAATTAAAAAAGGAGAGAGAGAAAAGCAGTAAAACTCAAAGCAAGGAACTACATAGTACATAGCCTAACGGGCAACCAGAGGTAAAAATAAAAAAAAGCTTAAACTCAGCGATCAAGTCGCTCTGAAAAGAAAACGGGGTTTTGCACTTACTCGGTTTGGGGTCAACACGATTCGCGAAAGGTCGCGATTTTCCTTTAGTAAAATGCGACTATTGTGATCTCCTTTTGAACATTGCGCACCCTATCGTGCTTTTGAAAGAGTTTCGGGTGGCCGATTTGGGGCATTTTGCCATGCCGTCGGTTCATTTTGGGGAGCAGGTGGTATCCGACGTCCTGCCGTTAGGCTTAACCACGTAAGCGTTTTATGTTCAACGTTAGTAAATTTGGCAATCGGGCCGAGCCGATTTCGAAGCAAATCTCGCGGAGCGAGCGCCTAGTAAATTCGGACGTGAGGGGCTCTCGAAGACTCACGAAGTCGGGGCTAATCCTTATGTAAAGCTGGTATTAACCGTCCCAATGGTGAACAAATCAAATAATAGCAAAATCGTGTAAACGCCGTATTAAACTCGCTCCTTGCGGAGTGCCAATACCTTATGCTCACGCTGAAGTCACCTAGAATTTGTTCAATCTTTTTGTAATCCCCAAATTTGCTTAGCTCAAGCTGATAAACGAAATTTTGAGGGCTTCCTAAAGCCCGACAGAGGCTAGTCCTCTGTCCCTAACTGCGAAATCAGTCCGAGCTCAAGCAGCGGCATGAGCGTCGAACAGTCCATTAAGCTGAAAATTTGTGAACCATAAATATGAGCAGAAACAAGGAAAACTGCAAGTCCCTATGGTTTTGTAATGAACTTTTACCGTGGTCAGCTCAGGAAAATTTCACGAGTCCTAACTCTAGAGAAATAAATCATGTAAAAGCATGGACGAGAGGCGTCCATTTGTGGTTGGTTTGCCTATGACCACGGGGAATCAGAACTACTTCGACTTTCGTGTTCACAACTTAGCACCCCCCGTGCAATCACTCAACCTGTCCGAAACGGAACTCGACTATAGGAGGTTTGTCAAGGAACATGCAAAAGTGGGGTCCGCTGACGTGTAAAACTAAGACGTCCTCCGACGGGCGTCTGGTCAAGCTGTCGATGATAAGCTTGCGCGACCACTACTCAAATAACAAGGATCTGTTACATTTTCACCTGGGGAAAATAAACCCCCATACGCCTGGTTCTCCTCCTCACTTACAATATTCGGTCCGGGACGGCAACAGCCAGTCCCCTTCCGCGAGACAGAAGGCGTCTACGCGGGTCCTCCGTCGGCCGAATTCCATTCCAAACGCCAATCGAAAACACACGAAAGAAAGCACGGGAAAGCAAACTCGTTGCGAAATAAATACGACAAAATATAAGCGTCGGAGCCGGTCAGTAGAGTCGACCGAACTCCGCGCTGCCGAAGTCGAACTGATTCCAAGAGGCGACGTGGTAGTCGTCGCTTCAAAATTTTCTGCTATGTTGAAATATAGCGATTTCGTCGCTATCCAATCGGAGAAGCTCTGTTGACGCCCTCTTTTTCGAGTTCAAACCCGGGCGTTCAATCGAAAAATTCCCAAGATTTTGATTTTGACAGCTATCGTAAAACCTGGGACCCCGTTAGAGAGAGTCGGCTTCAATCGAAATCGCCGACATCAAACTTGAACCCTCCGATTACTCGGAGGTCGACCATCTGCGAGTTTTCTCCCAAAATCTCCGATTTTACCCCATCTGTAGTCCCAAATTCTTGTCAGAAACTTGTCGAAAACTCATTACTCAGATTTATTAAATCTCTTACCTAACTTAGCTCGGACGTTATCCCCCAAATGTTCCATGAAAGCTGCTAAATCACCCGTCAAATTTTCAAAATTTTGAATCTTTTCGCTCTGCAAAGTGCTTAAAGTAAGCTGGGATATGTCTTTTCGGTGATCTGGTCCTCATCCATCAAATTTTCCCCCTGCTAACTCGCCGATTTAAAGCCAAATTTCTGCTATTTAGCGAGTTAGCTGCCTCATCCATCACTTAATTAAGCTTATTTGGAGGGCATCTGGGGCTAAATTTTATCGCCCTATCCGTGGATAAACGTGCAAACATTGCACGTTTATATGTTGGCTTACAAGATAAAGCCAAACATTCCTATCATTCCAAGCTAATGGCTTTTCTAGCTAAATTTCAAATATCCCGACAGGACGTCTTTAGACGTCCCGAAAGGGGGGGGAACCTAAGATGGGAATGAGCTGATTTCGCGACCTGGGACGCAGCACATTCCTACGTATCCTCTGAACTATCCGGGGTCCTATTTGGGAACTCCCGGAGCTCGTGGGAGGGCCCTAAACCTACCCCCCGTCTCTCCTAGTCCTATGTGTCCAGTCCGTCCGTAAAACTCACAAATTTAACAGAATTTTGTACGTCCTGTCCCCGTGTGTCCTGTTTTTTGTGTCGTCCTACTTATTATATATATAAATATATACATATATATATATATATTTTATCCATACATACACATACACTACTCATGAGCACACATTACACATGAGACACACAGGCGACCTGAGCGACAGAAAGGTCGCTCGAGTCCACACTAGAAACATGCAGAACCACAACAACAACAACAACAACAACAACAACAACAACAACAACAACAACAGCCTCAACACAGCAACACACATATATATATACACATATACAGTCACGGCGACAGCAGCAACGACAACCGACCAAAAGAAGTCGGTTAGAGAGAGTGGAACAGAAAAAGGAAAACGGAAAAGAAAGGGCATGGGAAGGGAGTCGGGACAGGGGGTTCCCGAGGGAATCTCGAGGGGCTGGGGTGAAATTCGGTCCCAGGACGAAGAACGGGGCCGAACGATACCAAACACGAGGGGTGAAGACGCAGGGGCGGGTCGGGACCCAGATTTTGGGTTCCGACATACGTTAGTGTACGGGGCTTCAGCGGGCTCTCCCGCGCTAACGGCTGGGCAGAGCGACACCCGGCGGGCATCGTTGAACTCGCCTTGGAAAGGCGATTCAAACGAGGGGTGTTTTCCCTACCTTATCGGCAGCGGTTAGGGGGCACTAAAATCGCGACTGTTAAAGACCGTTAAAGAGAGTGTCGGCAAAAAGTGGGGGGCGCATTTTCGGCCGTCCCGGGTTAACGGGGCGACGGATGTAGACCCGCCGGGCATCGTTGAAGATGTCTCGACGCGACGAATGCAATGAGGGGCATTATGCCTACCTTTGCGTTGGGGTTAAATTTTCGGTCGGTCTGTACCCACTTGCAGTCGGTATGCCAAATTGGGGGGCACCTTTTCGGTCATAAAGGGCTAACGCGAAGTCGGACAAAGACCCGCCGGATATCGTTGTGCTCGCCAGGAGCAGACGAATAAAATGAGGGGTCGCATGGGCACGTTTAGGGTCGGGGGTCGAATACGGAGTTGGTACGATCAGGCGAAATTCTTATGTTGCATTTCCGTGGTACAGTGTAAAACAGGGAAATGAGTGATCTAGCGGCGGAATAACTGGTCGGATCGAGACTCGCGTGGCCTCGTCCGATGCCTGGATGGGTAGACTAATTGGGAATACGCGTACCTTCAATCACTTATCCGGGGACCACCAGAAAAGCCAGTTGTTAGCATGGTGGTCAGGCGATTTTGGGCTTCAAAGAGGTGCTATGAAAAGGAAGGCTTTGGTACGGTGGGGCGGGAAAATAGACATACCAAGTCACGAAGGTCACGCAGTACACATATATATGCATAACTATATTTCCATATAAGCCTAAGTTATGTCCACTCGGAATCATGGTCTCCAGCCAAACCTAGCGTAAGTATTGGCCGTTAGTCGAATGTTGACCTGTTTGTCCCTAGAACATCTCAGGATTTCCTCCAGCGATTTGTGTTATCTTGGGCTCGTTCAGAAGCCCCTGAAATACTCTACCGAAAAGTACTCGGGGCATTTCCGGTAAATCTGAACCGTTGGACAGTTACGGGCCAATAAACAGGCCCGAGGTCCGTTATCCAACTACTCGGAAACTACCGTAACCCATTTGTTTCAGCTTACTTTTGCGACCATTAGGCCATAGCTTCGCTGAACCAGGTAAAGCTGATAGTCCTGATTTTGATCACTTTTGCGGTAAGGGCATCGTTCAATTGACCAGTGGCCTCCTATTCCCGGACGGTAGGAAATTTGAACTCTCGATGGGGGAAACAGGGGCTAGT
>JASANE010005756.1:0-19237 GCA_030248225.1 Trileptium ribeirensis | reverse complement strand
TTATGTTATGCCTGTTTCCCGTTCAGTTACGTATCTGCTGTATGAAAAACTCGTCAATCCTTAATTATCGCCCAAATATCCTTTGTATCGGAAACTGTTGTAAGGTTTTGAGCATATTCTGATCGTGTCTATGTTCCATTACATAAAAAGAATACGATTCTGTCACCAGCACGGCTTCCTGGCAAAGTGTACAGAACATGTGCGCAACTCTTTAAAATATTAAGTTTGCCTCGGCATGATTCACTGGCCGCGGCTTTTGCAGCCGATGCCTTTTTATATCAACTTTGCCAAAGCCCATGACGCGCTTTCTTTATAATTAGCTAATACACAAACTTTCTCTAATTTTCAGGCATTCTCTGGGTCACATATTGAATTGGATGAGAATTAAATCAAACAATTTTTGGCGTTAAAGAACTGTACAATTTCACTTTCCGAGCTGTACCAAGTTCGATACGGCGTGGCTCAAAGAGGAGCGCGTTGTCCAAAGCTTTTATTTCTGTGCATATAAATGATCTGTATTGTAATATATTAGTAATGTAAAGTGCAAGGTATTTGCAACGATATTAAACTTTAAGTAGAAGTTCCAAAGATAAATTATGTAGAAGCTGTGTAATTGAATCTGATATTGTTGAAAACTAGACAAATCGCAGCTAAATATTTCAGTATAACAATATTAGAGCTCATAAAATGTTTGACGAATCTAAACGTCGCGATTGCTGCAGTAGCCAATCGATTCCTGTTCTGGGCACACAATCTGGGTGTAGCGGCATATGGTGATTTGAAGCCAACGTTATAATACAAAAATTTTCATTTTCAAACTTAGGTGTAGACCCATACCTGATTATACAGAGGCAGTAGCTGAAACCTTTTAGAATTAAAGACTTGCGCCTCGAATCTAACAATGGTATTTCAAATGTTTATACGGTGAAATTGAAATTAATACGATTTAATCGTCCAAATAGTCGTGACTAAGAAAATAATTACACATGAGTTCATTCACTAAAACTGGACTAGGCCTAAGTTAGCGCATTTACAAGGCGTTTATTAAACGCCTGAATCAGTGTCCTGAGATGATAAATAATCAGCGGTTTGATCGCACTCGTATAACTAGCATGCATTTTTTTAGAAACTGCTAAATCAGTTTGGCCCTAAATTATGTTTCCTTCAGCATTACAACAGGTGCCTCTAAGCAGTGTAACAGGTAAAACGGTTGCCGATTTATCCTTTACATTTCTTGTGGGATGTATTGATTCATTTTCTGTGCAGTTGTTCACAAATGTTTATCATGGTTGATTTATACTTTCGACCCGTTTTCGTTAAATATTTAAAGCAGTTGCCTCGATTTCTGTTACTTTTTCTTGTCGGATGTCTTGGTACATTTTTCTATCCAGTTGTTCGAAAGTGCTTATCTCGAGTTGATTTATACTTTCAATCATTTTCGTTAAACATTTTGAAGCATTGCCTCGATTTCTGCTACTTTTTCTTGTGGGAATGTATTAATTCATTTTTTCTGCAAGTTTTTCAAAAGTGCCTATCACGGTTGATTTATCGTCGACCGTTTTCCTTTAAATATTTTGAAGAGCGGTTGCCTCAATTTCTGCTACATTTTCTTGTTGGATGCTTTGGTACATTTTTATCTACAGTTGTTCTAAACTGCTTATCACGGTTGATTTATACTTTCGACCCTTTTCCTTAAATATTTCGAAGCGGTTGCCCTCGATTTCTGCTACATTTCTTGTGGGATGTCTTGGTACGTTTTTCAGTACAGTTGTTCTAAAATGCTTATCACGGTTGATTTATACTTTCGACCGTTTTCCTTAAATATTTTGAAGCGGTTGCCCTCGATTTCTGCTACATTTCTTGTGGGATGTCTTGGTACGTTGTTCTGTACAGTTGTTCTAAAATGCTTATCACGGTTGATTTATACTTTCGACCGTTTTCCTTAAATATTTTGAAGCGGTTGCCCTCGATTTTTGCTACTTTTCTTGTGGGATGTCTTGGTACGTTTTTCTGTACAGTTGTTCTAAAATGCTTATCTCGGTTGATTTATACTTTCGACCGTTTTCGTTAAACATTTTGAAGCGGTTGCCCTCGATTTCTGCTACTTTTCTTGTGGGATGTCTAGGTACATTTTTTCTGTCCAGTATTTCAAAAGTGCCTATCACGGTTGATTTATACTTTCGACCGTTTTCCTTAAATATTTTGTTCTTTGTGTAGCTACAGCTATATTTGCTTTTAAAATGTACCAAAAACGTATTGTATTGTCCCTAAGGAAGACTATTTTATTCTAGAAAACTCTCCATCAAGCCTTAATCATACCTGGCTTATCAAGACAAGTCGATGCTCAAATGTAAACTTTAAGAATTCAAATAAGTTAAGACATCCTAGGTATTACTTCAAGCCAGGATTTTGTAAAATAAATTGAATTCGAACTGGAATTTCAGCTAAAATCGGTCTAGAGTTAAGTGCTGTTCTTGTACTGCGCAACTTCCAGCAATAACTATTCGATAGGCTGTAATGCTTCAATACTCAAGACATATTTGTATGGAAATGCTCTGTAAATGAGATCAAAACACCTATATAGCTTGAGCGGTTGCTCAGATATAATTGGCATTTTCGTCTGTTTTGGGTGCCATTGTCCCTTTGAAAATTCCATTTCACTATTTACACTGCTAGATCAATATGCGCAATACGGGAAGAAGAAAAACACCACAGAACCACAGATGCCCAGGCTTAGGGGGTTAGATAGTCTCGCCGGGAGGGCGTAGGCCAGTGTGTTAACCGAACATTTTCCTTTAAATTTTTTTATGATTTTGTTCCTAATTCATTGTTAAACTTTTGTACACTTCTTCCTTTACCTAGCTTGACTTAGCGTAAAATGCTACATGAAACGTGTTCGCATACAGATATTTGTATCATCATTCCATCTATATTGTATTGGGTTATGCCAGTGATGAACGCCGAAGTTTTATTGGGGAAACTTGAAATACGACTTCAGAAGAGCTATAAAATATATAATATAACGTCAGTGTTTTTCTCTTAACGTCACTTGAATATATTGGATTCACCGGGAAATTATTACAAATTCTTATCGAAAAAATATTTAATATAATTAATTTTAATATAAAAATTTATTACAATAAACATATAATTTATTTAGGTTTTTTTATCTGTAACTGTAATCAAACAGTTAATGTAATTTAATGTTTTTTCCATTAATTTTACAGTTTCTTTTCAAGATGGTGGTGTGGTGTTTTTGAAAATTCGATGGTGGTCGACCTGAGCTGAGAGTCTCGTCCTTATAAGATATATGTTTTGCAAAAAAAAACGACGCGGTTAGCTAAGACTTAATTGCAGTTTCATTAATAACATTAATAAAAGAAATATATATGAAAGCTACTTATGAAAAACTTTCTGGTAAGAATACGAAAACTGTTTTAAAAACAATCCACGAACCAGTTGAAAGTATAATTTTAATATGCACTAACTTGGTTTTGCCCAGTAGAATTAAAGCAATATTATCTAGCCAAATTTGACTAAAGATATCTTATAATAAGTGAATATTGGATGATTCTCATTCAGGTAGTCATCATTTACGTTTGATTGGCGCTATGTTCGTCCTACGCCCAATCCTGCCGAATGCAACCTAATTTTTATCATCACATTTTGATTTCGATTTATAAATTAACACGGAAACCTCCGGATTTGGAAAAAAGCATCAATAACTTTCTCAATTTTATTGTAGGAATCGTTTCACGAGTTGTAGTTAAAACTCTAAGCAAATTTACAAGTATTCAATTGTCTATCTAAAACGCTGTGATTGCCTGCGTTTTTATGCTTGACATTATTGGTGGAGGCAGCACCGTCGCCCTATCTAAATACGCCTATGGCAAGTGCGAAATTTAAGATTCATTGTTATACGGTGCGTAAAACGCCGCTCCAAATGATATTACTGTACGCTTTACGAATATATTCCATGTTAGCATGGGCACATATATCAGGCAGTAAATGAAATCTAAGCAGTCGATAAAGTAAAATATATTACTTGAAGCAATAAACAAGATTTCAAACTGTCAAACTGAAATCAATATGAACAAGGGAGAAGATTTATCTCAAAAAGATGCGTGGACAACGCTACCTAAGATGGGTTTGTTAATCACACCTGAAAAGACTAAAAAGTAAGAGGTCTGGATTTGTAATCAAGACTAAAAGTGGGCAACTGTCACGTTGTAGAAAAAGTGGGTGAGAGGATTGACCCCAAGCCCGCTCGCCTTGGTACTATTATTCCTTCATGTTCTGAAAAGTGTGACAAAAGGTCAATAATCGGAAATAATGATTCAAAAATTATCAATAAGGAAGAGCAGAGCCAAAAGAGCTCACGCAACTAATCGCGACCCCGCTCACTCCCACCGAAAATTTCTGTGTCAGTCGCTGCCAGTAAAACATGTTTAATAAGTTTGTGATAAGGGCGTCAAAGGGTTGAGTGATAGTCTAAATTTCTAGCATCAATGTGTATTTCGTACAATGTTGGAGAGACTTTTGGAGAGACAGCTGAATAGCCCTGTGACGTTTTGATGAACGCCATGTACGTTAGCCACTATGCTATTAAAAGCTGTTTCTTGGTTCATTAAGGAACATCGCAAAGCGAGCGAAAATCAATACACGTGCAAACGCACGTCCCACGAGAAGCTCAGATAGCGCATCCCGTCACGATTCACGCTGTCACCAACGTGTGACTCTATACGGGAAAGAGGTACGCTTGTTGTCACATCAAATTTTCCCTGACTCACTGTCATATCAAATTTCCCCTAACTGCTTGGGTAAAGTTCACACGATCATTTTTTCAAGAATAGAAAAGTGTCATATTTCGATAACAGCACCAAATGTTAACCACAAAATTATACAAACAACAAAATACAGAAGAATTATGACCAACATTCTATTTATAACACTTCGTTTAATATAGGTGACCGAAGTATCAGAATTTGTTTCTATTTTAGTGATAATTTGCTCATGTAAAACTGTCACCAGATGAAACTTATTTTAGCCTTAGTAAAGAAAGGAAAACCTCGTAAAAGACGACTTATTGCGGATAGTGTAATGATGATGCCTAGAAGTTATTATGGTTCCTATTATAGAAACGATGGTGTATTCATTCTCTATTTTCTCTAAATATGGCACCAATCATGACAATGATGAGAGGCTGGACCTTGTCTTTTCACTTTTTGGACAACCCAACTGACCTTCTACTTTTCAGTGTTGATGTAGTAATTTACATACAACTCTCCACTTTTTGCTATCTTCCAGTCTAACTGATAATAAAACTAATCCTAGGCAATATTGTCCACACCTTTTTGAAATTGGTTTCCGCCCTTGATGCCATTTTAACAATTTAAGGTTTATCGGCCCCCTTCACCCGCCGGTCGCTCGTGCGCCAAGGGGGCGCTAAGAATTTTGGCAAATTTTGATGAAAAGTGGCAAAAATCGGGGTAAACAGGTAAAAAAATATGGAAAAACAGAAAAAACTATAAGCTAGTTGGTAAAAACTCCGGGCCATCTATTTACCAAAGCCGGTGGACCTTTGACAGCTATGGACCTCAAGACGTTCTGGAAAAATCCGAGCAACAAATTTTCGTAATCTCAGGTTTGCGTATGCCGCTTTCACCGATATAAACCGGGGCCAATCGCTGACGCCTGCGTGAGTTTTTCGCACATCGTACATTACACAAATAAATTCGGGTATTAATGTGTTAAGTATATATGAGTAGTAACTTCCAGGTAAAAGAATCATAACAATAGTCCAGTGCCACATAAAACCGCGACAATAAGCGCAGTTTATTTTAAATCTCGCTTACGCTGCTGTGACGTTTTTCGGTAGCACTTTATCTTAATGTCTCTCTTAGAAACAAAGGCTTTAGCTTCATCGGACCGTCGTTATGGAACTACCCGCCGTTGCATCTTCACTGCTCGAATCTGAATGCCTTTGAATTAAAATCTAAACTTAACACTCATCTATTCCCATCATAGTTTTGTTTTCTTGCTATGCCAATGACTTGCTTTCATTTAATGATATTGTTATGGTATATATTCTCATTTTAAGCGCTTTTGCAATGCGTTCTGCGAAAAAAGCGCTACATATGTAACAGGGTCGTTCCGACCCTGTCACGAGCATTTTGGGAAATCATACACAAAGATTATATTGGGACAGGTTGGCACATGACCGTTCTGTACAAAGACGTCACAAACCGCATTAAACCGTTTTGTATAAGAATATAAACCGTTTTGTATAAAATTATGAACCGTTTTGTATGAAATATATGAGTCGCTTTGTATAAAATATAAACCGTTTTGTATAAAATATAAACCGTTTTGTATAAGAATATAAACCGTTTTGTATAAAATTATGAACCGTTTTGTATGAAATATATGAGTCGCTTTGTATAAAATATAAACCGTTTTGTATAAAATATAAACCGTTTTGTATAAGAATATAAACCGTTTTGTATAAAATTATGAACCGTTTTGTATGAAATATATGAGTCGCTTTGTATAAAATATAAACCGTTTTGTATAAAATATAAACCGTTTTGTATAAAATATAAACCGTTTTGTATAAAATATAAACCGTTTTGTATGAAATATGTGAACCATTTTGTGTAAGATATATGAATCGTCTTGTATGAACTATGGGAACCATTTTGTATAAAATATAAACCGTTTTGTATGAACATATTTTGTGTAAAATATATGACTCGTCTTGTATGAAATATATAATCTGTGTTGTGTAACAAATTATGAACTGTTTAGCGTAAACTGTGTGAAACATTTTGTACTCAATATTTAAACTGTTCCGCATAGAATGCATGAATCGTGCTAATGTCTTGTAGTTATGAATGATTCTGCTAGGGACGAGTGTGGTAACCCGAATATGTGCTGTAGGGTTGACGGTCACGACCGTCCGGGAATAGGAGGCCCCCGGCTTCACGCTCAAGAAAACGAATTTGTTAAGACCGAAGTCGGAGATGTCAAATTTACTTGGTGCTAGCAATACAATGAGTAATGATTACGGAAAACAACATGTTAGGACAAATAGCAATCACGTTTCGGTAGTTGTTGCGAGCATACGTACCGACGGATGCCGGGTTAATCCGAAAGCCCGTCATCGTCTACGGTACCCTGATCCGGAGAATAGCCGGAGCAGGCTGGTAGAACACTTTGGGAATCGCGGATGGACTTCCAAAACCGCTCCGGACAACGCCGGCTCTTCGCCCGTAACACGTAGGGACAATCGCTACTTACGCTAGGTAGGATTGTCAACGCGGAACCCGGATTGTTACTTTCTAGGTAGTTAGGATATATTATGTATATAAAATATGTACATGTATCTATTTGTGCGTGTGTCCCGTGGACAACTTTTAGACAAAACCGCCTTGTAAATCCAGCCCATTGCAGTAGACAACTAATACGAAACCCTCTTCTTTGCGACTTTTCCGTCGCCGTACCCCGCGCCCGAACCAGCGCATGCGACCCCTCGTTTTGTTTACCGTGATTAGTCGAATCCAACCATATGCTTTGAACCCTCGCCCGAATCCCCGCTGACCCGCGGCAGTCACGCGAAGTCGCTTAGAAAGCTGTTGACAACTGCTGATGGGCAGGATTTACAAGGCGGTTTTGTCTAAAAGTTGTCCACGGGACACACGCACAAATAGATACATGTACATATTTTATATACATAATATATCCTAACTACCTAGAAAGTAACAATCCGGGTTCCGCGTTGACAATCCTACCTAGCGTAAGTAGCGATTGTCCCTACGTGTTACGGGCGAAGAGCCGGCGTTGTCCGGAGCGGTTTTGGAAGTCCATCCGCGATTCCCAAAGTGTTTCTCCAGCCTGCTCCGGCGATCTCTCCAGATCAGGGTACCGGATGAACGGGGCTTTCGGTTATACCGCGCATCCGTCGGTACGTATTCGGTTACAAAAACCTAATTGCTCCATTTGTCCACATGTTGTTTTGTTACTTGTAGCTGCCAGAAATTTGACATCTCCGACTTCGGTCTTATTCGTTTTCTTGAGCGTGAAGCCGGGGGCCTCCTATTCCCGGACGGTCGTGACCGTCAACCCTAGCACATATAGGGTTGCCGAAATCATCTCTCTAGCACAAATAATTGACTTAGGCTTAACAAGACATTAGCACGATTGATTCGTTCTATGCCCGGACGGGCGGCCCCCGACATATTCGGGTTCCACACTCGTCCCTAGAATTCCAGCAATGATAATATAAGCATGTTCATCAATCCGACCGCGGAACAGTTTAAATATTGAGTACAAATATTTCTCATCAGTTTACGCTAAACAGTTCATAATTTGTTACACAACACAGATTATATATTTCATACAAGACGAGTCATATATTTTACACAAAATATGTTCATACAAAACGGTTTATATTTTATACAAAATGGTTCACATAGTTCATACAAGACGAGTCATATATTTTACACAAAATAGTTCACATATTTCATACAAAACGGCTTATATTTTACACAAAATGGTTCACATATTTCATACAAAACGGTTTATATTTTATACAAAACGGTTTATATTTTATACAAAGCGACTCATATATTTCATACAAAACGGTTCATAATTTTATACAAAACGGTTTATATTCTTATACAAAACGGTTTATATTTTATACAAAACGGTTTATATTTTATACAAAGCGACTCATATATTTCATACAAAACGGTTCATAATTTTATACAAAACGGTTTATATTCTTATACAAAACGGTTTATATTTTATACAAAACGGTTTATATTTTATACAAAGCGACTCATATATTTCATACAAAACGGTTCATAATTTTATACAAAACGGTTTATATTCTTATACAAAACGGTTCAATGCGGTTTGTGACGTCTTTGTACAGAACGGTCATGTGCCAACCTGTCCCAATATAATCTTTGTGTATGATTTCCCAAAATGCTCGTGACAGGGTCGGAACGACCCTGTTACATATGTAGCGCTTTTCGCAGAACGCATTGCAAAAGCGCTTAAAAATGAGAATATATACCATAACAATATCATTAAATGAAAGCAAGACATTTGGCATAGCAAGAAAACAAAACTATGATGGGAATAGATGAGTGTTAAGTTTAGATTTTAATTCAAAGGCATTCAGATTCGAGCAGTGAAGATGCAACGGCGGGTAGTTCCATAACGACGGTACAATGGACTTAAAGCCTTTGTTTCTAAGAGAGACATTAAGATAAAGTGCTACCGAAAAACGTCACAGCAGCGTAAGCGAGATTTAAAATAAACTGCGCTTATTGTCGCGGTTTTATGTGGCACTGGACTATTGTTATGATTCTTTTACCTGGAAGTTACTACTCTCATATATACTTAACACATTAATACCCGAATTTATTTGTGTTAATGTACGATATACGAAAAACTCACGCAGGCGTCACCGATTGGCCCCGGTTTATATCGGTGAAAGCGGCATACGCAAACCTGAGATTACGAAAATTTGTTGCTCGGATTTTTCCAGAACGTCTTGAGGTCCATAGCTGTCAAAGGTCCACCGGCTTTGGTAAATAGAGATGGCCAAGAAGTTACCAACTAGCTTATAGTTTTTTCTGTTTTTCCATATTTTTTTTACCTGTTTACCCCGATTTTTGCCACTTTTCATCAAAATTTGCCAAAATTCTTAGCGCCCCCTTGGCGCACGAGCGACCCGGCGGGTGAAGGGGGCCGATAAAACCTTAAATTGTTAAAATGGCATCGAGGGCAGAAACCAATTTCAAAAAGGTGTGGACGATATTGCCTAGGGTTAGTTTTATTATCAGTTAGACTGGAAGATAGCAAAAGTGGAGAGTTGTATGTAAATTACTACATCAACACTGAAAAGTAGAAGGTCAGTTGGGTTGTCCAAAAAGTGAAAAGACAAGGTCCCACCTCTCTCATCATTGTCATGATTGGTGCCATATTTAGAGAAAATGAGAGAATGAATACACCATCGTTTTTTTCTATAAATAGGAACCATAATAACTTCTAGGCATCATCATTACACTATCACAGATGAGTTGTCTTTTACGAGGTTTACCTTTCTTTACTAAGGCTAAAATCGTTTCATCTGGTGACAGTTTTACATGAGCAAATTATCACTAAAATAAAAACAAATTCTTGATACTTCGGTCACCTATATTAAACGAAGTGTTATAAATGGAATGTTGGTCATAATTCTTCTGTATTTTGTTGTTTGTATAATTTTGTGGTTAACATTTGGTGTTCTTATCGAAATATGATACACTTTCTTTATTCTGAAAAAATGATCGTGTAAACTTTACCCAAGCAGTTAGGGGAAATTTAATATGACAGTGAGTCAGGGAAAATTTGATGTGACAACAAGCGTACCTCTTTCCCGTATAGAGTCACACGTTGGTGACAGCGTGAATCGTGAAGGGATGCGCTAACTGAGCTTCTCGTGGGACGTGCGTTTGCACGTGTATTGATTTTCGCTCGCTTTGCGATGTTCCTTAATGAACCAAGAAACAGCTTTGAGATAGCATCGTGGCTAACGTACATGGCGTTTATCAAAACGTCACAGGGCTATTCAGCTGTCTCTCAAAACTTTTTTTAGATTTACCAAAATAATATATTGATGCGAGAAATTTAGACCACTACTTGAAGCCTTCTAAACGCCCTTATTATAGCTGATTAAACATGTTTTTACTGGGCTTACTGAATATATAAATTTTCGGTGGTAGTGAGTGGTTGCGATTAGTTGCGCTAGCTCTTTTGGCTCTGCTCTTCCTTATTGATAATTTTTGAATCATTATTTCCGATTATTGACCTTTTGTCACACTTTTCAGAACATGAAGGAGTAATAGCGTCAAGGCGAGCGGGCTTGGGGTCAATCTCTTACTTATTTTCACAACGTGACAGTTGCCCACTTTTATCTCCTATTACAAACTCAGAATCTTCTACTTTTTAGTCTTTTCAGGTGTGATTAACAAAACCATCTAGGAAATGTTTCACTATCTTTTTGAGATAAATCTTTTTCTTGTTCATATTTATTTCAGTTCTACAGTTTGAAATCTTGTTTATTGCTTCAAGAAATATATTTTACTTTATCGACTGCTTAGATTTCATTTACTGCCTGATATATGCGCCCATGCTAACATTTTCTAGGCGCCCAACGCGGTCAGTAAATATCATCTCTGCAAGCGGGCGTTTTTACGCACCGTATAACAATGAATCTTAAATTTTGCATCTGCCATAGGCGCATTTTTAGATAGGGCGACGGTGCTGCCTCCACCAATAATGTCTAGCACAAAAACTCAGGCAATCACAGCGTTTTAGATAGACAATTGAACAACTGAAAATTCGCTTAGAAGTTGAAACGGATAACTCGTGAATCAATTCCTGACAATAAAATTGAGAAAGTTATTGATGCTTTTTTGAAAATCTGCAGGTTTCCGTGTTACCTGAGAAATTGAAATCAAAGTGTGATGATAAAAATTAGGTTGCATTTGTTAGGATTGGGTGTAGGATGAACATAGCGCCAATCAAACGTAATATAATTACTACCTGAATTAGAACTATCGAAAATTCAATGATTATAAGATATCTTTAGTCAAATTTGGCTAGATAATATTGCTTTAATTCTACTGGGCAAAACCAAGTTAGTGCATATTAAAATCATAATTTTCAACTGATAAAATCGCTTGATCGTTTTTAAAACAGTTTTCCTTAATCTTACCAGAAAAAGTTCGGCATAAGTAGCTTTCATATATATTTCTTTTATTAATGTTATTAATGCAACTGGGATTAAAGTCTTAAGCCAACCGCGTTGTTTCTCCCTTCAAAACATAGATGTGATAAGGACGAGACTCTTTAGCTCAGGTCTACTACTATTGAATTTTTTAAAAATACTACACTACTTACATCTTTTAAAGAAACTGTAAAAATTACTAAAAAAAACATTAAATTACATTAACCTTTTGATTACAGTTACAGATAAAAAAACCTAAATAAATATGATATGTTTATTGTAGTTTTATTTTATATTAAGTTTAATTATATTAAATATTTTTCGATAAAATTTGGAACAATTTGGAACTAATCCAATATATTCAAGTGACGTTAAGAAAAAAACACATGATGTTATATTATATATTTTATAGCTCTTCTGAAGTCGCACTCCAAGTTTCCCCCACAAAACTTCGCGTTTCATCACTGGCATAACTCAATACAATATAGATGGAATGATGATACAAAATATTCTGTATGCGAACACGTTTCGATGTAGCATTTAAATGCTAAGTCAAGCTAGGTAAAGGAAGAAAGTGTACAAAAAAGTGAATATTGAATTAGGAACAAAATCATAAAAAAATTTAAAGGAAAATGTTCGGTTAAGATATCTGCTAACGCTCTCCGGCGAGACTATCTAAACCCCTAGCCTGGGCATCTGTGGTTCTGTGGTGTTTTTCTTCTTCCCGTATTGGCGCATATCATCTCCAGCAGTGTAAATAGTGAAATGGGAATTTTCGCAAAGGGAAGACGGATCTAAACAGACGAAAATGCCGATTATATCTGAGCAACCGCTCAAGCTATATAGGTGTTTTTGTTCTCATTTAGAGCATTTCCATACAAATATGACTTGATCGAAGCATTACAGCCTATCGAGTCATGTTGCTGGATAGTTAGTACAAGAACAACGCTTGAACCTGAGTTTCACCGATTTTAGCTAGTTTTATATCAGATTCAATTTCTTTTACAAAATCCTGGCTCGAAGTAATACCTACGATGTACTCACTCTTATTTGAACTTGTTAAAGTTTACCTTTGAACATCGACTTGTCTTGATAAGCCAGGTATGATTAAGGTTTGATGGAGAGTTTTCTAGAATAAAATAGTCTTCCTTTAGGGACAATACAATAGTTTTTGGAACATTTTAAAAGCAGATATAGTCTGTAGCTACACAAAAGAACAAATATATTAAGGAAAACGGTCGAAATGTAATCGTCATAGTGACCCTTCAAAAATACTGGAGAGAAAAAATGTACCTAAACAGCCACAAGTAAAAAGTAGCAGGAATCCAGGGCAACGCGCTTCAAACTGTTTAACGAAAACGGTCCAAAGTATAAATCAACTGGCGTTTTAACGATGTACAACCAGACATTGCACAAGAAGTAGCATTTAGAGACAATTACAGGAAATATTTAGGAAAACGGTCGAAAGTATATCAACCGTGATAAGCGTTTTCAAACAAGAACAACGGTACCAAGACGTCCAAGAATTGAGGCAACCGCTTCAAAATCTTCCAAGGAAAACGGTCAAAGTATAAATCTACCGTGATAAGCATTTTAAACACAATCTTACTGAAAAACGTACCAAGACATCCCACAAGAAATGTAGCAGAAATCGAGGGCAACCGCTTCGAAATATTTAAGGAAAAGGGTCGAAAGTATAAATCAACCGTGATAAGCATTTTAGAACAACTGTACAGAAAAATGTACCAAGACATCCAACAAGAAATGTAGCAGAAATCGAGGGCAACCGCTTCAAAATATTTAAGGAAAACGGTCGAATGTATAAATCAACCGTGATAGGCACTTTTGAAAAACTGGACAGAAAAAATGTACCTAGACATCCCACAAGAAAAGTAGCAGAAATCGAGGGCAACCGCTTCAAAATGTTTAACGAAAACGATCGAAAGTATAAATCAACCGAGATAAGCACTTTTGAACAACTGGATAGAAAAATGTACCAACACATCCGACAAGAAAAGTAGCAGAAATCGAGGGCAACCGCTTCGAAATATTTAACGAAAACGGTCGAAAGTATAAATCAACCATGATAAACATTTGTGAACAACTGCACAGAAAAACGTACCAATACATCCCACAAGAAATGTAGCAGAAATCGGGGGCAACCGTTTACCTGTTACATCTGCTTAGAGGCACCTGTCGTAACTGAGGAGATAATTTAGGGCTAACTTGATTTAGCAGTTCTCTAAATGCATGCTAGTTACGAGTGTGGATCAACCGCTGATTATTTATCATCTCAGGACACCGATTCCAGGCGTTTAATAAACGCTGTAAATGCGTGACTTAGTAGGCCTAGTCCAAGTTTTAGTGAATGACCATGTGTAATGTTATTCTCAGTCACGACTATTTGGAACGATTAAATCGTATTAATTTCAATTTCACCGTATAAACATTTGTATACCATTGTTAGATCGAGGCGCAGTCTTTTTAATTCTAAAGGTTTCAGCTACTGCCTTCTCGTATAATCAGGTATGGGTCTTACACCCTGTAAGTTTTGAAAACTAAATTTTTGTATTATAACGTTGGCTTCAAATTACGATATGCCGCTACACCCAGATCTCGTGCCGAAAGTATAACAGGAATCGATTGGCCACCTAGGGTATCCGCGACGTTTAGATTCGTTAAACATCTATGAAGCTCTTGACACTTTGTTACTGAAATATTTAGCTGCCATGCCCAGTTTTCAACAATATCAGATTCCATACTGGACACAGCTTCTACATAATTTATCTTTGGAACTTCTACTTAAAGTTTAATATCGTCGGCAAATACCTTGCACTTTACATTACTTAATATATTACAATACAGATCATTTATATGCAATAGAAATAAAGTTGGGTACAACGCGCTTCTTTGAGCCACGCCTGATCTAACTCGGTACAGCTCGGAAAGCTAAAATTAGTTTTAACGCGAAAAGTTCGGTTTGATTTAATTTCGATCCAATTCAATATGTGACCAGTAATGCCTAAAATTAGAGAGTTTGTGTATTAGCTAATTATAAGAAACTGTGTCATGGGCTTTGGCAAAGTCGATATAAATAACATCGGCTGCAAAGCCGCGGCCAGTGAATCATGCCCAGGCAAACTTACATTTTAAGAGTTGCGTACATGTTGGACACTTTGCCAGGAAGCCGTGCTGGTGGACAGAAATTGTATTTTCTCTTTTTATGTAATGGAACATAGACACGATTTATAATACGCTCCAAAACCTTACAACAGTTTGATACAAAGGATATTGGGCGATAATTAAAAAGGATTTGACGAGTCTCTTTTTCTATACACACCAACCTTTGTTGAACAGATTCATATGTCGGGCAGAGCATCGTTAATAAACGATAGTTCAAATATATGTGGAAAAAAAATAGCATATACTCTTCCAGTTTATTTACGGCGAATTGTGTTAAACCATGCGGTGAGTGGCTATATTGTTTTCAACTTGCTTATCGCTTGAGAGCAAATGTCAGGAGTAAGATATTCATGATAACTCTCAGTGTGGAGCCTTATTTAGCTTCATCCGAGGAAGGTTTCCGTTATCTTCGACAAAAACATTTGCTAAAGTGCTTTCAAGCATATTTCTACGACAAGCATTATTTGTGACCAAAGTTACATTGTCGTTTCTTAGAAAACTTATACCAGACTTTGAGAAACGCCGATTGTTTTCGTATTTAAAAAAGATTGTTACTGTCACCATTGCGAAGAATATTTAGCTCGCAATTTTTATGGAATAATCTAATAATCTTCATGATAGTTTTGCACTAATTTTTCTGTACTCATGGGAGTTTCTTGTTAGTTTCCAAGCTTTGCTTTTGTTATTTATAAGTTTTTACCTGAATGGGATATATGTTCTTTGGACGATTACCTGAAAAACTATGATTGACTTTAGGAACATAAAAATCACACGCATGCATTGGAAGATGACAAAAATGCAATCATTTTATCATTAACAGTAAACAGTGCTTTTAGAACCTTATCCCTGTTTATAGTTAACAGTTAAGTATCCAGCTCAGAATCACCCTGTAAAATCAGCTTTTTTAAAAATGATATTGGCTTTCTTTCTCACAGTTAAGGTCAACCTATAATAAGGCGGAAATCATTGGAAAATTGATCTGAATTTCCGAAAGGTTCTTCCCATTTTATTTTTGGAATGTTTAACGGCCATTTATTTAATAATAAAATCAAGAATATTAGTGTTCCTTATTGAAAATTTTACAAGTTGTTTGAAGTTATTTTATTTAAACACTTAAAAATATTTCATCGGCATGGGTTCTTACTGTAAGAGACTGTTTTCAAGACTGACGCACCAGTAGCAGTTGATGAATATGACATTTAGTGCAATTTATGACTTCAAGCTGAAGCATCTTCCGCGAATGAATGAATTGCCTTTTACGATTTACCGCAGCAGTAATAGGTACACAGTAGGATAGCAATGCAGAGATATATTTTACTCCCAGGTTAGTTATCTCTACTGTTTAACCAACCTGCTTTATTGCATAGTTGAAAATTACTACAATAAAGGATGAGGCGCTAACGCTTCAAATCCGACTTAATCTACAAATATCTGCACAACATTTGCTTACAAAATATTTTTGAAACGTCCTAAAACATTCATACTTGCGTTATAATCAGTCAAATCATGTTAAATCAAGATATCGAAAATGGTGTCGATGTTTAGACAGAATATCCAACACTTCACGGAATAGTTAATGGTTCACCAATTCCGATTTTTGCACACAACTCTAAAAAATACGTCGAATGTTGCATATAAAGTTATTCTCAATCAGTTTTCGTATAAACGATAGAAAACTCATTGCATAGTGCGACGCAAGGTGCAAAAAATAGGCAACAGGCTGACAGTTGTGCTTCCATAATAATGGTGGGCAGATGACTTTCACTTATCACCATCATTCACAGATACAATTATAAAGATAGATATCTGTAAAAAATATAAATATGTTATGCTTCCATTCATCATCAGCCACAAAAATATTAATTATACTATGACAGTTAAAGTTTTACAGTTGAGCAAGGCTGGTATTTAACCAAGGGCGTTGCAAGAAGGAATTGCAGGGGGGTTGGTCCCTCCCATTTTTTACTAATAAACACGAAAAATTAACTGACGGGTTATAACAAAACGAATGTAACGACCGAAACTCTCCACTTTTTCATCACCCCCTCCGCTTATAAAGAGCTTGCGACGCCCGTGTTTACAACGAAAGGACAAGTTACACATCGTTGAGGTGCCCAGTTTTGATCGATTGATTTCACAACGTCCAGTGACAGCTTGTTGCCCTGTAACTGTTCATTTCATACGTACACCTGGAATTTGAAGAATATTTTAAAAAGTTATAAAATTTATGTTTTTGAAAAGTTTACGGTTATTTAATAAATTTAATTAATTTTTTTCGCTCCACATGCACATGGATTTAAGTATTTGGTCAGGTTTCGTATGGATCATGATATTCAGGTGTCTATATGGTCGTATTTGAATAGTGTAATAATAAATTTAATTAATTTTTTCGCTCCACATGCACATGGATTTAAGTATTTGGTCAGGTTTCGTATGGATCATGATATGCAGGTGTCTATATGGTCGTATTCGAATAGTGTAATAATAAATTTAATTAATTTTTTTCGCTCCACATGCACATGGATTTAAGTATTTGGTCTGGTTTCGTATGGATCATTATATTCAGGTGTCTATATGGTCGTATTTGAATAGTGTAATAATAAATTTAATTAATTTTTTCGCTCCACATGCACATGGATTTAAGTAATTGGTCAGGTTTCGTATGGATCATGATATTCAGGTGTCTATAAGGTCGTATTTGAATAGTGTAATAATAAATTTAATTAATTTTTTCGCTCCACATGCACATGGATTTAAGTAATTGGTCAGGTTTCGTATGGATCATGATATCCAGGTGTCTATATGGTCGTATTTGAATAGTGTAATAATAAATTTAATTAATCTTTTCGTTCCACATGCACATGGATTTAAGTAATTGGTCAGGTTTGGTATGGATCATGATATTCAGGTGTCTATAAGGTCGTATTTGAATAATGTAATAATAAATTTAATTAATTTTTTCGCTCCACATGCACATGGATTTAAGTATTTCGTCAGGTTTCGTATGGATCATGATATTCATGTGCTTATATGGTCGTATTTGAATAGTATAATAGTGGTACAAATGATGTATAAATGTTTTATACTTTAACTTACATAAAATAGGCTACTGTCTGGTGATATTTGAGATCATGCTAAATATTCACCCTAGAGTCTAGGTTCCCTTTTGAATGATAATACAAAGTTTTTCCATCCAAGCCTAAATTTAAGCTTGAGAATAGCCTTGGCTCACAATTGATCTTCAATTTTCTCACTTTCATTCGATATGTGGTACTAAAATTTACTCCTTAAATATTCATCTCAAGTTCGCCCCCTGCAGTTTTAGTGCTACACATGTCATGACCCGGTGCTTGATTGGATGTTGCAAACGAGCACAACGTCTTATCCAGCGGAAATGATATTTGGCACCTGACTTTAATAACTATAAAAAACAACAATAAATAAATATGTTCATTGACAAATAATCACATTTCGATAACCCACCGAAACGAGGTTTACAACAATTTTGAAGACGGTAAGTGCATTAAGTTTGAATGATAAATGTTATACTTTGGCCCAACTTTGCAATGTCATCTAACCTGAGCCTGCTCATTCAAAAACTATCGTTCATGAAAGCGAAGTGAAGTTCTTCTTCTTCTCGTTGGGGACGGGTTAGACCCGTAACCCCAGAGTATCAATGAATGTTCTCCACTGACAACGGTTTAATGCTAAGTGACGTTGCAACTGTACATCCCTATTTGGTCTAAGCCAAAGTAATGCATGGTCATGTTTGAGTTCATGGCGAGCGGTATTGGCTAAAGCGACCGGTGAAATATAGGTATCATGTAGGTGTTAACTAGGTTTCAGTTAGTGGGAATGATTTTTCATATCACTAAAATTTAAAATCCAGATATGTGTGGTATTTACTTAAAATTTATTTGACTATTATTAGTATATATTAAACAATCACGTATGAAATTTATATTTATGCAGCCAGAATTGGAAAATGTATCTACACAGACTAAACTAGCAAAATCCCTATTAATCTTACACTATAACTTTTATGTGCACTATTGCCGATATTTGTCAGCAACATTTTTATTGTTGAATCAAGCTCAATAGCTTTTCTACAGCTACTATTCTAAGCCCATCCGAGCATGCACTAAATTATTTCGAGCTAATGCCTGCAGCCAGGGGCGCAACATCGATCTTGAAAGTGGGGGGGTAACTCTGGTCATATACATCTTTTATAACTATAAGGTACACTCAGCAGCTGGGTTTTGCAAAGCACCA